>JAAGEH010002478.1:0-17758 GCA_011751065.1 Lasiurus cinereus | reverse complement strand
CACAACTGCCCTTTCCTGCCAGCCATCTTATGTCCACATGGGGGCAGCCATCTTGTGAGTTGGAGTGACAGTCAATTTCCATATTACTTTATTAGATAGGATACAAAAACACAACTAGAATTCAGCATTTTCAAAACAGCTGGGTTTTCTTTCTTTTTAGGAAAAAAAAGAAACATTTTTTTAGTTCAAATGGTGATCCGAGGAAGTCATATATATATATATATGGTGTCCTAGCTAATTAGCATATTTCTCTAATATATATATTAAAGAAATATGCTAATTAGCTAGGACACCATAACGGATCGACCTGACAGGAGCATCGGGCAGGGCAGCAGGGGCCTCCGTGCACCTGCACTGGAGGAAGGCCTGATCAGCAGCTGCTGCGGCTGCTTTAAAGGCTGGAGAGGGAGGCAGGGCTGGACTGGTGACTCGAGGGTGGGTGGCGCCACGTGATTTCGAATAGCACACTGGGCTCCTAGTTTCTTTATATTATTTTTGACATTTCAAGATGTTTACTCTGTTGGGTTGCTCATATATTACTACCTGCCCTTAGATTTTAAAATGAAAAGTGATGAATGCAAAGCAAAACCGTTGCCTAATTAGTGTTCTGTCCATCTAGCTGCTGACTTTATAGTTGTCATCTTTAGTGAATTCCCATCAGTTGATTGTGCACTAGCTCTATAGACAAAGCACAGTTGTTAAACTCCTTGATCTCTATAGTTTCTGGTCTAGTTCAGTGCTTCCCAGCTAGTTAGTTATTTGCTTGTTTTGTTGTTTTTAATTTTTAGTCCATCACAGACCAATACTTTTTTTTAATACAATAAAAATTAATTACTAGGAAATGAAATTTAAAATATATAAAATGCGCCCCAATTTTAAAATTACTTTTAGATTCAACAGACATAAAAGTATTATGTCAAAGAACCTTAAAATTTTCTAATCTTTTATTCTCAGAGTCCAGAAACATCTATATCCTCATGAATCAGCAATTATTTTTGGATAATTCTGATTTGTGGATCATGCATTGAATTGCACTGGTCTTTTTGTAAGGGGGCAGAAGTAACAACTACTGTCTCTATGTTGAGGTTAAATGTACTGAATACACATCATATTTTTCTGCCCACACATAATTATTACTCATTGTCTTCACTTAGCCTGAAGTGCTCTCTCTCCGCCATCTCCAGCTATTGAAATCCCATTCAGTCATCAAGGTGTATTTCAGATGCCATCTTTTTTCACCATATCTTCCATGCCCTCCCACCATTACCAACAACAGCGAAGTGTGAGCTTTCCCTTCTCTCTTTTGATATTTGTGGCCTGCCTCATGCCATAATTATAAGAAGGCAGTATAATGTTATAGTAAAAAAGTTTGGTCTCTGGATCAAAGAAAACAAGATTCAAGCCCTAACTGGGTGACCTTGAACAAGTTCTCAACCTCCCTGTTTCCTCATCTATAAAATGTTTATGAATAGGTGCCTATCCCAAAAGGTGGTTATAATTCTTAGATAATCCATGAGAAGCATCTTACATAGGAGGTGACACACACATAATAAGCATTCCATTATTTGTTCCTGACTTCTCTATTATCCTTTAGTAAGCACAGTTCCTTGCTTAATAAATATAAGTTGAATTTAAGTATTTGTGTCATTTAAGTGATGTCAACAGGCAGTAGAATAGAATCCAGAAAGAGATTACCTGATAGTTGGAGAGGTGAGAGAGATTTCATGGAGATAATGGTATTTGAACTGAATTTGGTGTCAGGGTCATCCTTCTGACACTGATTTGTGGCAGGCCCTGGCACGTAACCCCAGGCAAGGAACACAGCCTGGTTAACAGTGTGGAGACTACAGGAACATTGGTAAGTTAAGCAGGAAAGGCAGCCTCAGATCAGTTTATATAGGGCCTTAGGGATCTCCCTAAGGTGTTGCACTTTCTCCTTTGAGCATTATGGGGGAGCTATGGACTCCTGCTTTCTATAGAGGGTGATTCTGAGATGGTAGAACTGGAATCTAGGGACCCAAGGAGAAAACTGATGAAATCTTGTTAACTAAATTAGTATTTCCTAAACTATTCCTCTGAATATTATCATTCCTCCTGATGTTGATTAATGTTCCCTTGGGAATTGGGGGCTGTTACTGGCAAAAGAAAAAGTTTCAGAATTGCTCAGTGTCTCACTCTCCCCTTGGAGACTGACCATGCACACTAACTCAGTCCTTTTACTCAGACTTTTGTTGAATGGTGTTTCCTAAACTAAATTGACCACACAACTTTTTTTCCTGAAATGTCTGTAAACATCTCACATTTTAAGAAACAATACTGTGAACAGCCTAAACCAAGGGTATGGAAAGGAAAAAGGAAAATTTGATTATTTCTCAGTGCTTACCAGATCCTAGGACATTGATTGGTGCAATCAGGCAATTCCCAATCAGGAACTGTGTTGACTTGCACTGCTTGGTATTAGGTAGACTTACTCTGTGCAGGGATTTTGCAGGACTTCACCAGTTGATTAGGTTCATTCTCAATGCCAGGTTATTTACATTCCACCCTGTCCATCTCTTTTGTCCATTGTGAGTGTCTCCACAAATGTCCCCCATTGTCATGCCTGCTCTCAACACTTGGTGATTCCCAACCTTTGTGAATTGCAATCCTCAAATGAATCTATTTTTCTTGTTGTTCTTTTATACTTTTGAAAGATTTGTTATGCAATAAGTTCCATATGTCAAGGAAAGTAAATGAAAATAAGTTTATTTAAAATGGCAAACTTTGAGAAATTTAGTAGTGCTCTTGACTATCAAAACCAGGTTTGGGATTCATTAACTATGTGTCATACCATTTTTTCCGCATTGAACAGGATTAAAATTACTAGTAGTATAGCTTAAAGTTACCTTGCTGGGTTTATTTATGCCTGAGTCAATATAAATCTTGCATACTTTCAAGAATTAATTTATTTTTACATTTTCATAGTAGTATTTAGTAACTTGCTTAATTGATTTTAATACATGTACCATCAGTTAATTTTTTTTAAAAGTAAGATAAGCTGATTAAGGGTATGGTTGGCACTTAAGAGTTGCTCAGCAATTCAAAGATAATTATTAAGTGAATATATGTAAGTGCTTAGAACCTGACATATAGTAATACTGCGTAAAGTATTTGCTACTATTTTTGTTGTTATAATTATTATAGTTGTTAAAGGTTGGGATTAGATCCTGCCTGGTTGTTATTTCCCAGGCTTCAAAATAGTTCACACTCCATTTTTCTTGATTGCTAGACATTTTAGTTGAAATTACAGAAGCATTTCACTTAAACAAAAACCTCAAGAATTCCAATTCATTATGCTTCTGAGTAGTTGATGTAATTTTGACCATAATAAAATATTGACATTAAAATCTAAAATCTTTGCATATTTAAATAATGTTAATTGTTTTATATAATTATTTTACTTAACCTCAAATTTAAATATTTTTGTATGATTACTCTTCAATTAAACCTTTCATACAATACATTTTCATATTCTAGAAAACATTACTTTTAGTTTTAAAGTGCTTGTAATTTTTAATGCTTTTTGAAAAAAATAACTACTTTTTTTCTGCTGCAACTTCCCAGCTTACTGAAACAAATTCAGGTATCAAGTGCTTGGACTCCATGTGCTGTTACCCAGAAGGAGAAACACCGTGCGCATCTGTTGGAAGAATGCTGGAACGAGTAATAGAAAGATGTAGTCCGACCCATGTCAGCAGGTGTGAAATTTCTCTAAGTAGCCTTTGCTGCAGATGAGTGTCCTGTAAACTGGAACAGATGAACATGCATCCCTAGATACCTAATAAATCAGCAGCTGGTTTTACCACTGAAGCAGAAAGTGTGCTATTTCTTAGCACTCTTTGATGGTAGATTTCACTTTATGGCTTTGGGTAAGGGGTTCTTAGTGAACAAAGGAAGAAAAAGCACTTTTGAAGAGACTTTTCATCTAATGAACAAAAAAATTTGCTTCATAATCTTTCTAAAATGTGGTAAATAGGAGTGTGTATATGGTATTCATATTTGGTTTTTATAACTTTTTACTATGCTACTGTTTTCCTATATATTTTTGTTTGGTTGGTTTTTGTATTTATCAGAACAAAATAATCTACATATAATAGTAAAATCAAAAGATTTTTCTTTTCTTACTCTTGGTCTATATTTTCTAGTCAGTCATTTGAGACTTTGAGGTATTTATAAACACACAAGACTGTATTGCTGTTTTCCTACTCCTTTTTATCTCTGTAATAAGATTTATAATCAGTTGTGATTTTTTAGTTTTTACTTGGTATTTATGTCCTAATTAAAAGTTGTTAAGCTAGAACAAGCTCTTGAAATTATGGTTTATAAGAATTTTTGCATTTTTGTCTCTAAAATCTATTTCTTTTTTATAATATATTTTTTATTGATTACAGAGAGGAAGGCAAAGGGGGAGAGAGAGAAACACCAATAATGAGAAAGAATCATTAATTGGCTGCCTTCTGCACAACCCCCAATGAGGATTAAACCCACAACCCAGGCATGTGCCCTGATGAGAATCAAACTGGGAGCACCTGATTCATGGTTGATGCTCAATCACTGAGCAAATGCCAGCTAGGGTCACATCTATTTCTTAAAAGATTTATCAGTGCTTGCTTTTGTGGGTCACAACAAACAATGCAGGTTTTTTTTGGTAAATACCACTTAAATTTATTTGAAAGTGAAATGTATTCATTTCTTCATATATTTCCCCAAGAGACATATTATTTAGTAGATATTATTATCTAGGCGATATTAAGGAATAGTAAAAACTTTTCACACTTTGGTGTTCTTTAGGTCAATTATATCATATTCTTAAAATCAAACCAGCAATGCACTGGTGTGCATGAAAGGTTACAGATGAGCAGAGATAGATGGTGATTTCCATTGTCAATAGTGCACTGTGTGAATAGTATCACTTTCTATATGTGCCATGGCTTGGAAAGGTTGTAAAATATAGCAAGAAGAAATAAAAGCTGGCTTGTGTGGCTCAGTGGTTGAGCATCAACCCATGAACTAGGAGGTCACTGGTTCCATTCCCAGTCAGAACACATGCCTGGTTTTCAGGCGTGAGCCCCAGTGTGGGCGGGCAGGAGGCAGTGGATCAATGATTCTTCATCATTGATGTTCCTGTCTCTCTCCCTCTTCCCTTCCTTTCTCTGAAATCAATAAACACTTTTTTTATATATATATAAAGCAAAACAAGAATAGAGAATGAAGGGTAGAGGAGGCACAACTCTTACATGTTGATAAAGGAATTTTTAGTATTTGGTTAGCTTTATGTTTTAAAAATTAGGAGTATGATATTCATGTATTATAAAATTCAGGTAATTTTTACTTGGTGAACTTGGTAGTTCCCGCTTTGCCTTTCATTGTAACCATGTTTTTATGGTAGAGTTGCATTTGTAAATAGCTTTTTTATGTTAATATAATGTCTGTAGTTGCAGTCCTACTTATTTATCATAGCATATAATCAAAAATATTCTCATAATGCTGTGATATTATTTTGTAATAATGTTATCCCACATAAAAGAATTATTATGAGCAGCTAAATTTATTGGGATTTACATGTTATGACTTACACAATTGTATTGTAAAATGCACTGTGAGAAAGCAGTTTTGTCATGTACCAGGCCAAAAAGTTTCCCAAAGGAAGTCCCAAAAGGACTGAATGTATATTATTTTACTTACTTAGACAGCTTCATTGCATAGAAGTAAGGTGGGAGTTAGAATAAAAGAATACTATAGTTATCTATAAGACTATCAACAATAAATATATATGTATATATATTTTAGGAATATTATAGAAAGTCACAGAATTTCAAATTTTTCTACTTCAACAGGGAGTTCTCATTAATGACAGAATACATCTTCACTGTTACAAAAAAACTAGAATTGATTTTAAATGAGCCAAAAATATTTTTCTGCATTATATATGCTCCCCTTTCTTGATATTAATTGTTTAGATAATATGTCTCCATTATTTTTACAGACATTTTTTTTACTGCATTATCCCTCTTGAGCCTGCCCCAGGCATTATGAGATTTATTTCAGCCTGTTCTCTTAAAGCTGGCTGTTATCATCTATATTTTTTTTCACTTAGAATTGTATTATATTCTTTTTTTTTTGTAGGACTTTATTTTTTTATTTTCTTAATAAAAACCTTTAACAGTAATTAATATCTTACTTGACAGACTATCAATATCTTTCTAATTTTGTCCAACGTCTTATGTTATAATTATCAGATGCTACTTTAATTATCTCCTTTTTGTTCTTTAATAATCTAAAAAGTGTTTTGAGATCTCTTCATTTTTTTTCTAGTGGTAAAAATCATATAATATGTAAAACCAGTTGGTGTTTTCAAAGGGCTATAGAAAATTGCCACAATTCCATTAAGATTATATTTGAACTTTGAAAGTTATTTTGATACATAGAGTTTTATTCCTGTTTTTTACATGTAATTGTATTAGTGAAATATTTTTGGCATTTCTGTTTTGATTTTGAAGCAGCCTTTATTCTACATTTCTATTTTATGTTTAATTTAAACCACAGGGCAAGACTGGTACTTGTTACCAGATGTAGAAGCCCTTGGCCTATTCCATTAACATCCTATCTAATAAAAGAGTAATATGCAAATTGACCTTACCTCCACTACACCCACCAGCCACGGCCACCAGCTAATCAGAGCGAGTATGCAAATTAACCCAACCAAGAGCAACAGAGAGAACAGGAGGGAGGCTTGGGTTGCTTCTGGCGATGGAGAAAGCCCAGCTTTCCACAAACCCTGGTGGACCCAGACCTCCGCTTAAGGGAACAAAGTTTCAATGGCTGTGTGAGCAGAAGGCTTGGCTCTGCTCCAGGCTACAAAGTTTCAATTGTAGAAGATAAATAAATCTCAGATACCAGGGCCTCCACTTGGGTTGGCGGGGGACAAGGCTGGCCTGCAAACCACCACAGGCCCCTCACCCAGGCCACCCCATGCCCCAAGGGAACACCAACCCTGATCCAGGACACCCTTCAGGGCAAACCAGCTGACCCCCACCCATGTACCAGGCCTCTTTCCTACCTAATAAAAGAGTAATATGCAGATTGACCATCATTCCAGTACACAAGATAACTGCCCCCATGTGGTCAAAAGATCTTGCCCCCATATGGACACAAGATGACCACCACAAGATAGCCAGCAGGGAAGGGCAGTTGGCAGGGACCAGGCCTGCAAGGGAGAGCAGTTGGGGGTGATCAAGCCTGCAGGGGAGGGTAGTTAGGGGTGACCAGGCTGGCAGAGGAAGGAAGTTGGGGGTTACCAGGCCTGCAGGGAAGGAGTTGGAGGGGACCCAGGCCTGCAGGGGAGAGTAGTTAGGGATGACCAAGCCGGCAGGGCAGTGAGGGGTGACCAAGCCCACAGGGGAGGGCAGTTAGGGGCAAACAGGCTGGCAGGGGAGCAGTTAGGCATCAATCAGGCTGGCAGGGGAGTGATTAGGGGACGATCAGGCTGTCAGGCAGATATGGTTAGGGGCAATCAGGAAGGCAGACAGATGAGCAGTTGGGAGGTAGCAGTCCTGGATTGTGAGAGGGATGTCCAACTGCCTGTTTAGGCCTGATCCTATTGGGCAGTCAGACATCCCTCGAGGGGTCCCAGATTGGAGAGGGAGCAGGCTGGGCTGAAGGACACCCCCTCATGCACAAATTTTGTGCACCTGGCCTCTAGTATTAAACATAAAAGGGCATCACTAAAGAAATATAACTAGTGCTTTTATAGGACAGATTTCTCTGCTGATTGACCTTTTTCTATACAGGCATAAAAATTCTACTTACACTTGATTAATTGATTGTCAAAGGAATTTGCAATTTGCAAGCTTGTTTTCAAAGGTAGCATCAGCCCTGACCACTTTGGCTCAGTGGATAGAGCATCGGCCTGTGGACTGAAAGGTCCCAGGTTTGATTCCAGTTAAGGACATGTACCTTGGTTGCAGACACTCTCCCGGTAGGGGTATGCAGGAGGCAGCTGATCTATGTTTCTCTCTCATCGATGTTTCTAACTCTCTATCCCTCTTCTCCTTCTCTGTAAAAAATCAATAAAATATTTTTTTAAAAACATAGCATCAAGGTGCTATATGAAAGGCCATATCATGTTGTACCCTAAAGAGCTGTACTTTAGTAATAAATGATTTTCTGTATGTGTTTTATCAACAGTTACTTCATCCTAATCAAAACTGTTTTCTAATTGGAAAGGAGTTAATCGTTGATATGTAATTCAGATATTTAATATTCTGTCAAATATGATATTTGACATATGAATGCACATGTGTGCTTTGAAAAGAAAAATAAATGGATGAATCCTTATCTAATAACATTTTTATATAAGCAATAGTTGCAAAGAAGAAAAATTTATATTAAAAACATTGGCAATTTGGGGGTGGAAACTTGACTCCAAATAATTGGAGTGTTGATACTTATGTTTTATCATATACGTCTGAACCACACAATTCCTGCATGAATACTTATTCTAAGAAATATTCATAGTTCTGTTTCATTTATATATTTTGCAAATAGTGCCTACTATGTACCAGGCACAGTTCTAGGTGCTAGAAATAGGGTAGTGAACAAGCCTTTCATTAAACTAAAGTAGATACTGTTTAAGGTTTTCTGGAAATTAGTAAGTTCTGTAAACCATTGATATGCTTGTTTGTTTTCCTCTTTGCCAATTGTGTGAAATTTCCAGGTTCCAAACTTCATTTTGACAGCTCACTGAATTGATTTAAATTTGAACATACAGAGTCTCTTAGAACAGTGGTCGCCAATCTTTCGGATCTGGTCTGCAGATCACTGGTTGGCGGGTGCTATCTTCAAACAGCAGATATGTGATAAAAGTGAATATGGGCCATTTTAAATGTTAATCTCTTCTTCTAACATCTTTATTTAAGGAAAGTGGGAATCCTAGAAAATTACATTAAATGTACTTATTGTTAAATTATTTTAGTCTTTTAAGAAAAACCAGCTTTGACTTGGTAATCCTTAAAGTAGGTTAGGCTGTTTTAAGTATGGCAGGCTATTTTTGATCTTAAGTTACTTAAGCTTAAATTAATATAGCTGCACATAAAATATTATGTAATGAACTAGAGGTCCAGTGCACAAAATTCATGCACGGGTAGGGTCCCTAGCAGCTGCAGGCCGGCTGCTGTCCGGAACCTCCCTCCCCTAAATGCCAGCTGGAGCCTTCTTTTATTTTGCGCCTCCCCCAATGGTCAGCACATGTCATAGCAAGCAATTGACTTCGGTCCATGGAACACCTGAGAGGACATTTTGCATATGAGGCTTTTATATATATAGAAGATTGCTTTATGGGCCTTATCATTCAGACAGTAATTGACTTTTCCAGACCAGTAAAAGATCATTTGTTCTTAATTAAATGAAAATCCTAATTTCATTAGACTTAGAGGTGTCTTTGATGCCTATTGAGTAAATCATTCACAACTTTCAAACTAATTATGCTAAAATCTTTAGAATAGAATTTATAGCTGAAAAGAAATAAATTAAGAACATACTGCTATTTTGTTCCAAAGATTTTGGTAAGTGTGATATTTGTTTGCGATTGTGATGTAAAAATAGAACCTAGTTGCTTTTCAATGCATCACTTTTATAACATACTTATTTTTTAAATTAAGATTTTAAAAGAGTCTTATACTCTGCAACCTATAGAAAATGTTTTAATGTCTAAATTTTGGCTATTATTTTTATACTAGAGGTCTAATGCACAGATTTGTGCATCAGTGGGGTCCCTAGGCCTGGCCTGCACCTCTCATAATCCAGGACCCCTGTGTGATGTAGCACGCAAAGCTGCAGGCAGGCAGGGAAGAGCCCAGGCTAGGCGCCCGTGCCTCTCCCCCTCATCCTGGCCTCCCTGTGCCTGCCACCCCCACTGCTGCTGCTCGATAGCACCTCCACAGAAGCAGGAGAAGCTCGCGCCACCACAGTTGCGCTGGCCAGCTGTGAGCCCAGCATCTGGTGCCTGGTGTCAGCTGAGCAGCACTCCCACTGTGGGAGCGCACTAACTATGGGGCAGCTCCTGCATTGAGCATCTTCCCCCTGGTGGTCAATGCATATCATAGCAACCAGCCAGTTGTCCGGTTGCTTAGGCTTTTATATGCATAGATAGATGATGATTAGAGCATTATTTTCCTCAAGTTTTGTATAACAAATGAAATGTTTGTTATTAAATTCATCAAGTATGAAGAACTTCATTTTAGCATTTAAAAATTAATCAGTGAATATTTTAATATTCAAATTGCATTTTGGTTCTAAGTTTTAGAATACATTCTTTTTCTCAATTAAAACATAGGTCCTGGTGAGCAAACTTTTCTCTTATTGTCATTTAGATTATGGAGTGCCTCGGATCCTTTCTATACCAACGACAGGAGCATCTTGACTCTCTCCACAATGGACTCGTCTACTTGTTAAAAGAGCAGTAGTACTTTGTGGGAGCCATTCAACTCCTTTCCTAAAATTCAGTGTGACATCCTGGTAATGGCCACACTAGCTCTGCAGAACTACCTTCTGAACTCTCTGTAGTTCATACCCACTCAAAATTATAATGGCAAAAAAGGATTTACATGAACCACTCTCAACCCCTTTAATTTAAACCTGAACGTGTTACAATTTGTGAATAGACATTTTCCATCTCTTTGGGTTGTCCCTTGTGTTTGTGGGGCTCCTAAGGGCATTTCAGCCTCTTGCTGAGGCCACAATATTTTAATATCAAGGTTGAAAAGGTAATTCCTAGTTAATTGTATTTTTTAGTATTAGCTTACTTGTTGAGTCTCCTATTTAAATCTGCTTCTGTAAATTATGCTGAAAAGTTTGCCTTGAAAACTCTATTTTTTTATTAGAGTTATATTTGAAGCTTTTCATGGGAAAAGTAAATGTGAATAGTAAGAAATTTTGGTCCCTCAGTGACCCATGTTGTGAATTCATTACTGCTTTCTAAGTTCATAGAGAAAATTAGGAGAATGCATTTCTAACCATTATTTACTGCACTATAAGTAGTAAATATATACCAATACCAAACTTCTCAGTGTACGTAATACACAAGTAAAGGTAGCCATATACAAGCAAAGTGTGTATGATATCTTATCCATAAATCGAGAATCAAGTCCATTCACCAAATTTCAAATTGATGTTTACTGATATTTTTATGGCAGGATATAAAGTGGGTAAATTAGCTATCATTAGCATATTATTATTTGATGTATTTTTCATTTAATCTTTTGCATGCTTTAATCTAGTTAATATATTTAAATTTGCTTTTTTTCTCTATCTGAAAATTGTTTATAATATTTTATGACACTGTTGTAAAGTTCAACTATATCAATAAAAAACAAGTTTGGACAGTATTTAAATATTGCAAACACTTTTAATTGTGCAAATTAAAATGTTGGAGTAATTAAATAAAAAATAAAGAGAAGAGCCTCTTTCTGTGGCTTGCTTTTCAGTAAGCTAGATTAGAATATAAAGGATCTCAGACAAAAATCCTATTATTTTAGGTTAGTATATGTTATCTGAGTTACAGCAGACTACTACAGCAAAGGGAAATCTGCCCAGTGTTTCATTATAAAGTATATTTTCAGGTATGGCTATAGAATGTAAGTGAAACAAAGTCTAAAACGTTAAATGTTATGGGTTAAGAACTATTACTATAAAGCATATTTAATGATTGTGTACATATACATTTTAAACTATTTGAAAATGGTTAAACAAGGTTTTACTAAAGTTTTCCATACTGTTGACAATATAATTCTTTTTTGGAGATTTATTTTGCAGCCTTCCCATGAATATAAGACTTCTTGAATTGGGCTAATAGGGAATGGTCAAGAATTAAGATTTACCTTTTTCACTGGTAAACTATTTTCTTGCTAATATAACCTTTGTTTCAATAATGCAAGAATATTGTGTTGTGAATTTCAGCTTAAATATTAATTTTTATAAATAGTCCTCCTTTAACTTAGACATTCCAAAATTGCTTTCGGAGAATTTTGTTATTCTGAAAATACGTTAAAGGGATAATAAAATGTACATTGGCTACACTTACCAATTCACATTCCCGAATAGAAAATATTGCTTAAAATATTCAGTAGGGTAATTTCGTGGATGGTATTATGGAGTTTGCTTTTCTTAGAATGTCTTATACAAAGTGACATTCGATGGGGCCTGCATTACATCTACCTAGCAGTGTTTATTTGCCATCAAGTAGACTGACTGCTGACACTAGAGAAGGACTACGAAGCCATCAAGCAGTCCCTAGCCACTGCAGCAAGGCAAGTCAGCTAACCTGTATGGTGCTTAGGTTAAGCGTGGTCGATGTAATTTTCTGCATTACTATTTGAAGTTATTTTAAAACTTCATATTTTAAAAGGAGTAAATGCATCTACTGATAATGCTTATCCTACTCTGTTGTTCAAAACCTACTCTACTTAAAGGAAGATTATCTTATAATTGTAAGAAAAAGGATATTATTCTATTTGTTTAAGAGAATATCAGTGTTGTCTGTAAGTTTCCAATAGTTTTCTATTGCTAATACTCATATTGTAAAACTATTACTACATAATGAGGAATCTCAGAAAATTTCCCCTTTGCATATTTATTTAAAATTCTTTGGAAAATACGATGTTAATTAACTTACTCTTGTCTGCCAAAACCAGAGTAAGATGCTACATGTGTTATTACTAGTTAATTATTGGTCTCAAATCTATTTTCCTCACATGTTTGCCTGAAGGCTGTATCACTGAAGATAGTAGCAAGCACCAAGTCAGTTTCCACAGTGGCCCATCAGCTGTTTTATGACTCAGCATCCTGCCGCAGCTTTAGCAAGCATTAGGTTCACTTTAGGGGGGAGTAGGGTGTTGGCTAGTAGAAAACTACAGGTTTGCTGCCAGGTTGAGAATGGAGAAAGTGGAGAATTTACAGTGTGAATTTCTCTTAAAAACGATCCGGCTTGGATTTTAATTTCCATTATATCCGAAGACTTCCTAGATCTGACCCAAACTCTGGCACTCTCCTGGTTAGAAGATAAAAGTGGCACATCACCCTGTTCAGAAATACTTTTACTTACACCAGGGTGTTTTCTGCTGCGTAAGATTGTGAAATTGGGCTATTGGGCTTGTGTGATAAACTTGAGACTCTTATCTGATAGGCAGGAGTCAAGTGTAGTAAAAAATTTAAATTACACAAAGTTTTTCAAGTTTGCTAGTCTGAAAAGTTATTGGGGTCTGAGGGAAAAGGGAAAATCATTCATGTTTGTTTTCTTTATGTAAAGATCAATTTGGTGTATGATATACATAGGTATTGATAAAAGTAACACACCAAAGAGTTATGTAAAACATGTTTTATTAATTTTTGGGTCCCCTTTTAGAGACATTTTTATTTCTATCCTGAAATGAGTTCATCTATTTTCATAAAAATAAAACTTTATTAATGTGCTATTTATGTGAGATAACTTGAATGACATTCCTACAAAAATAGAGCATAATTAATTATATGTTGTAGTAATGGTGACAGATTTTTATGAGGAATTAGTAACTGTAAAAACTGTAGCAACACTTAGTTTAAAATTTTGGACCTCAGACACTGTGGCTATCTAATATAAGACTATAAAAATTTTCTGCATTTTTAGTAAATGTAGTTACTTATTGTACAGATCTCAGTAATTTTTAAAGTTTATGAAATTATATTTAATAAAATTTTTCCTATATAATTGTGTTTTTTCATCATTTAAGCATGTTAAGTCTCTGCTCATCACAACCAGCACTGCCAAATTTGTGTTGAATTACATTTTACTACATTTACCCTGCGTTATAGTACAAGAATACCATTATGCTTTTCTCTAACTGCAGTTTTCCAAGTTGTTTGGTTACACAGGTTTATAGATGATCAGTATAGCTCCTGAAAAAGGGGCCTGATAGAAACGTACCAGTTGTAAAGACCAACACTCTTGAATTAGAAAGTGCATCTTTCATAAAGAGCTAGCCAGGGAGAATTTGGAAATGCCTTGGTCCATGGAAAATATGTGCTTTCTTTAAAATATAACTGAACCCTAGTCAGTTTGACTTAGTCGATAGGATGTTGGACTGCAGACTGAAGGACTGAAGGGTCCCAGGTTTGATTATGATCAAGGGCACATGCTCAGGGTTGTGGGCTTGTTCCCCAGTAGGAGATAATAGATCAATGATTCTCTCTCATCAATGTTTCATTTTTCCTCTCTGAAATCAATAAAAATAAATACTTAAAAAATTAGAAAATGAAATATAATTGATAATGCATATTTATATATAAAATATTCTAACCTTCTAATGACAGTTGTTATTCCTGATGCTTGCTCAGTTGCCAGTTAAAACACAGATAATTGTTTAACCAACTTTCATTTAAAGGTAGGCTGATATCTTTGCCCACGTATTAGTATTTGCAAAGGATGACAATGTATGATAGATATGATGTATTTTTATTTCTGAAATGAATATGGTCCTGAACAAGTCACTTCATCTAAGCATCTGTTTTTCTTTAAAGGAGGTGAGGGTTTAGACAACCCTTAGGGTAATTTCAGCTTTTATTATACATCTAGAAGCCCAGTACATGATATTCATGCATGGGGGAGGGAGGTCCCTCAACCCAGCCTGTGCCCTCTCGCAGTCTGGGACCCCCAGTGGTTGTGCCTAAGCCAGCAGGTGGACATCCCTCTCGCAGTCCAGGACCCATCGCTCCTTACTGCCTGCCTGCTCGCTACTCAGTGCTGCGAGGCTGTCGCCACTGCCATGGCACTCGCCAGCCATGAGCCCGGCTTCTGGCCAAGCAGCGCTCCTCCTGTGGGAGTGCACTGATCACCGGGGGGCAGCTCCATTGTGCATCTGCCCCCTGGTGGTCAGTGCGCATCATAGTGACTGGTGGTTCTGCCGAAATGGTCATGTGGGCCTTTATTATATAGATATGATGGGTTGTATTTTTAATGAATAAGAGATTTAGGACAAAAAATTTTATGAGCAGCATTTCACCATAAAATTTAGTGAATTTGAAAACAACTCAAGTTTTATTTTTAAGAGCTAACTGACTTAAAAGACAAAGTTACTGTAAATGGAGGTAAGTCCACATGTCTCCAAACAGCTATTTTGGGGAGTGATAGAGGGCCCTCTGATAACTCGGACTTTTTAATACTGATTTTTGAGGTTTGTATTCAAGTAAAATTTATAGACAACAGAGTGCATAGACTTTAGGATTATTATATTCTATCATTTTTTGGCAAATTGATGCATCTATGTAATCATTTACCCACCCAGTAAAGAACCTTTCCATCATCCCAGAAAGTTCCCTTATGCCATTTTCAGTGTATTACTCCCTTCCTGCTCTTTTTTTAAAAATATATTTTATTGATATTTTACAGAGAGGAAGGGAGAGAGAAAGTCAGAAACATCAATGAGAGAGAGACATAGATCAGCCGCCTCCTGCACGCCCCACTGTGGAGATGTGCCTGCAAGCAAGGTACATGCCCCCAACCGGAATCGAACCTGGGACCTTTCAGTCCGCAAGCCGACGCTCTATTCACTGAGCCAAACCGGTCTCGGCCCCTTCCTGCTCTTGACAACCATATTTCTGTGTCATCTTTTCATAGGTAAGTCTTAACTCATCTTGAATTTTTTTTAAAAAATGGTATACAAGGTGTTCACTTTTGTAGGTGTCTTTATTGCTCTAAATATGTGTCATTCGTTATATATACCCCCAGTTTGTTTTTGCTACTCAGTGGTGTTTCATTTTATAAACATCCTGCTATTTATCCTTTCTCTTGTTTATGGACACTTGGAGTTGGGGTGGTTATAAGTAATTATTATGAACATGCTTTGTGGACATATTTTCATTTCATTATGAAATAACTAATAGGATTGTTGGGTTGTAAAGTTTTCCAAAATGTTTGTGCCATTTTATGTACATTTATGTTCAGTTATGAGAATTCCAGATGTTCCATTATATCCCATGCTTTTAAATTGCATGATGACAAATGATATTTAACTCCTTTTCATATGCTTATTGTAATTTGTCCTTTTTTTTTAAATGTTTATTCATGTCTCAACATTTTTTATTTAGGCTTCTTGTCTCATTACAGAATGTTTGGAATCCTTTATATAAAGATGTAAGTCTTTTGCTAGCATTTCTTCCTGGTCTGTGGCTTACCTATTATCTTTTTCATGGTGACATTGGGGAGCAGAAGTACTTTATTTTTTATGTAGTCAATATTTTTTCTCCTTTATTGTTATGTGCTTTTTGTGTTTTGTCTATTCCAAGGTCATGAAGAAATTGTCTTTTTTTTTTCTGAAAGCATTATAGTCTTTTATATTTGTCTGTGATCCATCTCAAATTCATTCATGTGTATGATGTGAAGCTAATTCCCATAAAGGTATCTGTTTATTCACATTGTTGAAAAAATACATCTCCATTTAATGTTTTTGGCGCCTCTGTTTAAAATTAATTAGCTATATAAATGTGAGTCTATTTCTGGACTCTTGTTATATTCTATTCATTTATCCTTACCAATAGCAAACTGTCATTATTATAGCTTTACTAGTGGCCTGGTGCATGAAATTCGTGCGTGGGGGGTGGAGGAGATAGGGGAGAAGAGGTCTCTCTCCCAGCCTGCACACTCCAATCTGGGAGCCCTTGGGGGATGTCTAACTGCCCTGTGGGATCGGGCTAAACTGGCAGTCAGACATCTCCTGCAATCTGAGACTGCTGGCTCCGAACCGTTCACCTGCAGGCCTGATCACCCCCAACTGACCCCCCCCCCCTGCACAAATTATAACAATAATTGGAATATTCTGGACAAGTTTATATAAAAATAATTTGCAATTACATGAAGTGGACAAGTTTCTTAAGATACAACTTACCAAATTTGACAAAAAAAATAGAAAATATGAATATTTATGTATTTGTTTCAGAAATTTAATTTGTGATAAAACATTCCCAAATATAAATTCTAGGCCCACATAACATAAATGGTAAATATTGGCCAAAGTATTAAAAGAAGAAATAAGACCAACATTTGTACAAAAACTCTTCCAAAAAAGAGGAGAGGAGGAAACACTTCCCAAACTATTTTATCAGGCCAGTATAACCCAAACACCAAAACCTGGTAAAGATATGGTAAGAAAATGAAATTACAGATCTACTAGTATATTCTTCATAAGCATATATACATAAGAAGTCCTTACCACAGTATGACTATACTGGAGACTACAAAATATTCCTGTATATCTGAAACCTGTATAATTTTAGAGAATTTAAGATATGAACTAAATGGACAGTTATATCTTGCTCATGGGTTAAATGACTCAATATTGTTAAGATGTCAGTTCTTTCCAAATTGATTTATATATTCAGAGCAATCATAATAAAAATATTAGGATTTTTTTCATTTAGAAACTGATCATTTAATTCCAAAATTAACTGAAAATGCAAAAGGCCTAGTATAGCCATAACAATCTTCATGATAGAGTTAGAAGTTATACTACCTGGTTTCAAAGATCAGTATCTACACTAATAAAAGGGTAATATGCTAATTAGATTGGGAGACCTTCTAGCTGAGGCAGAGGCAGTTAGGAGTGAGCAGGCCAGCGGGGAAGGAAGTTGGGGGCAAACAGGCCAGCAAGGGGGACAGTTGGGGGTGATCAGGCTGTCAGCGGGGGGCAGTTGG
>JAAGEH010002477.1:0-39506 GCA_011751065.1 Lasiurus cinereus | reverse complement strand
AGAGAGAGAGAGAGAGAGAGAGAGAGAGAGAGAGAGAGAGAGAGAGAAAGAGAGAGAGAGAGAGAGATCTTTCTCTGTTGGGATTGCTAGACTTCTGGCTATAAGCCCAGATCTTCCAAAGATCATTTCATGGAGAGTCTGCTGAGAATAATGTTACTAGTAGAGAAAAGTGAAACTAGAAGATGAGGAGCGAAGCAAGGGAGAGATTGTATCCTGATATTTGAAACCCTTGATCTAACCATACCTGAAGCCTTTTCAATTATGTGAGTCTATATTTCTCTTTCTCAATAAGCTAACCTCCTCTCCCTATTCCCAGAGGACACTCAAAGCCCACTGGGTGGGAAGTGCCCCAACCATCCCTCACTCCATCTGCTTCCTCTATAAACTTTCTTCTCTCCAGAATTATTTCTGGGATTTGGATATCCTCACTTCCAAATTCTTGAGGACCTGACTTTATGGATTCTTATCCCTTTTCTGTATTTTGCAGCTCTCCTTTATCTATGCCTCCAAAACAGAGGCAGGCCTTCTCATCCTAAAATTAAATTTCTACCCTCCCTGCATCCCACTCATTTCAAAGTTTCTCCTATCCCTCCCTTCCATAGGCAAGCTTCTGGGGAAAAGAGGTGACAGTTTTCACATCCTTCCTTCTCCTTTCAGGTGAATTTGGAAGAAGCACCATGTTACAGTGTGCTCTCTACATAACCTTCATGACCCCTCAGTGTCTCAATATGTCACAATACACACAGTTCAAATATCTAGAGGAAAGTAAAAATCTGAAAGGTAATATTACACAGGACATGGTAATCCTTGAAACCAGCTACATATAAAGTTTTACACATAGTTTAGGATTGCTTCAGCTCCCAATGGTGTAGAAAGCATTATAATACAATCTCCAAACCAAGGCACAGTGTGAGTGCATCCCATGACCAGCCCTCATAACAGGCTAGCTTGTGCTATTCCCACACCCACAGCTGCACTATTTCTATGCCTAGACACCAAGCCCTGCTGAACATACTGCTTAAATGTTTTAAAACTCCCCACCCACACATCTGTATTATCAGAGCCTTAGGTTTGGTGGATTTTCAGCATTCCCCTCCAGAATGATTGCAGCAGCTTCCCAACCTGTTTCTGTAGCTCAGCAACGCCCCGCCCCCACAAGCCACTTTCCACACTATGCTGCCCACCTTCAGACTTGCTGATTCAGAATTTCCCAGGGAGGGACCCAGGAATCTGAATTTCTAACAAGCTCCCAGTTGATCAAGATATATCCCAAAGTACAGAATCACTAGTTTCAGGACAGAGTGCAAACATAGAATGGCTTCCGAGACTCTTTCCACTCTCCCTTAATCCCCACTGCTCTCAATCTGTTCAGCACACTTTCCTGCTTGATCTTTGTCCATTCCACCTGTGCTTTCATCTCCCAGAACAACCTCTCTGCAAAGGTCCCCTAGATCTCCTTCAGCTGTATGAATTTTTTGCTCTCTTTAAGTTCCCATAATACTGCAATCTACACTTTTCTTATGACACTTAACTCCTTTTGCCTGTGTGAGACCTAGAAGCACAGGACTTTGCTTAACATGCTAGTTTGAGCTCTTTGAAGTCAAAGACCTAAAATAACAGGCAATTTGTTAAAGGAATGTGCAGCCTCTGAGAGGACACATGTCAATAACCAACCCCACTCATCATCACATTTTCTTGGATGATATCTAGGTGACAAACATTGTACCTTTTCTGTAATGGAAGAGATTTTGGCTTTATGAGGGGCAAGTTTCTTTTTAAAGAGTCACAAACAAACAAATATCAACAATAATCAAACCCCAAATGAAAGCTATTGATTATCCATAGAGATTTTATTTCCACTTTAGATCCCTGACAGGAGACACAGAGTGCAGAGGCACCTTACAGAGTGATGAGCTTGTGATATAAGATATGCAATATATAGCATCCTCTACATGCAGCATTCATAGGCACAGGAGTGTGGTTTCATGAACCCATTAGAAAGTGGACACTTCCCAACTGTTCTCTTTGGAGTCCCTCTCAGGGGCTTCTCTGGCCACCTGTCTCTGGTGGAAAAATCCCAGGACTGTCAGTCTTGTGAAGGCCCTGTAGAGGTTTTTGGCAAATGGAAGGAAGCACTGAGTGCTGGAGCTAGAAGGAACCTGAGGGAGATCCAACGCCTTCCTTTTACAGATGGGGAAAATGAGTCCCAAAAGGGAAAGTGATTTGTCAAAAGTTATACAGCCAGTGGGGGTCAGAGCTGGGGCTGGAGCTTTGAACTCTTGGCTCTCCGTTTCATTTCACTGTCTTCCACAGGTAAGTGTCTGCTGCCCTTTACTCTGGTTCCTGGAAACTGGAGGAGTACATCCATGCTGGAGGATTTTCTTCAGAGCTCAGATCATGGGCATGCTGGGCAGCCTGGTAGGATGAGGTCACTCCTAATGTCTTTAGCCCACTTTTCTTCCTTTTCCTGCTCAGAAGCAAAGCAGGGCACAACATGGGCCTTCTTTTCTTCCAAGGAATCCAGATGAGTCTCCATGCCTAGGGCTGGGGTTCAGGCAAACTTTTCAGATGATATATTCCAAGGCTGCAAGTTGCTTCATGCTTGTCTGGAGTATCCCATGTAGTCAGCTGGTATTTGAAAGTAGACATGTGGTCCAAAATGACATGTTCTGAGTTGACAATAGGAATTTAAGAGGATTGGGGAGCCTCCCACTGCTTTTCTCCTCCCCAAGTCATCCAGACATTCCCAGCTTTCTCTTTGTCCCTTGCAGTCCCTTTAACAGATACCATTAAAAACTAAGGCTTGGACTACAAGAGAAATCTGGGATAAGAATACTGCAGGGATTTCACTAGGAAATGAAGGCCTTAGGATATAATCTCCATTTCCCCAAACCTGAATGGGTTTCTCCTAAAGCAAGAACTAGACTTGTCTGTGCCCAGAGGATAAAGCTAGGAAAATATATGGGCTTGGAGTTCAGTTCAATGTAAGGAAACATTTTCTCACAGTCAGGTCCAGTTATAGCAACCATGGATTTGATAAGTGAATAGGAGTGATTAAGGCCCCTGGGATAAAGCAGTCCTCAAGAGTAGTACTAGGACTGGCCCAGACTTCCAGCTCTTTTGTATTGCTGAGGACAGTGAGGCCTGGAGAGGGGAAGACTTACTTGCCCAGGGCCATGGGCCCAGGTCTTTTGTGTAGAGACTCTCCTCTATACCACTCTGCTGCCTCTCAGGGTCCTGGGGCTGACCCAGAGGATGGGAGCAGAATGTTCCATTCCATTTGGTCTAGTGAGTAACATGGAGTGTGCTGTCAGAAGTGTGGGGTCAGTCTCGCTTGGGCTGAGGCAGGGCAGGCAGGCCCTGAGGATGCCTGTCAGCTCACCGTTCCACCTGAAGCTCCCCCAGATCTTGAGGAGAGCCCATCTGTTTCCACACCCAGTCCACATAGTTGGAGACCTTTGTGTAGACGCCATAGACCTGCTTGCTGCCACATTCTTCAGGGCCTCCCCAGGACACTAGGCCTTGGGCCACCCAAGTCTTGCTGAAGTCATCAAGGATGACAAAGGCCCCACCACTATCTCCAAGGCATGTGTCCTTGCCACCCTCATAGTAGCCGGCACAGAACATGTTCTCTGTGACACTGTAATTGCCCAAGCGGGACTCATAGCTGGTTTTGCACTCTGCGTGTGGCACCACGGGTAACTTGACATACTGCAAAACATCTGACAAGGTCCGAGTGCCACTGCTGATGATCTCATCCACTGTCACATTAGGATTGGAGATGCCCCAGCCTGCCACCAGGCCTAGCATGTGGGGTACTGGGCCTTTGGGTTCGGGTCTTGGTAGGCAGATGGGCATGATGTGGGGTCCCAAAGGCACAGGTTCCTGCAGTTGTACCAAAGCTATGTCGTGGTTGTAGTTCTGGATGTTGAAGTCTGGGTGGAGCACCACTCGGGCAGCTGAGCTGTTGACAGCCCCTGATTTGTCCCTCATGTCGTGCAGGCCCAGGTAGACAGTGATGTGCTCCTTGGAGACTGGTGTCACTGTGTTGTCTCTGCGTTGGGAGCGCAGCACATGGGCTGCTGTGAGGATCCAGGACTCAGAGAGCAGGGCCCCACTCCCAAACCACTTGTCATTTGGCACTCTTGAGGTGTCCTCCACCACTATCAGGGCCTGCCATGGGAAAAGACCAGGCTCGGCATTCCGGCCCCCAATGATCCGCTTGACCAGGTTTGGCAGGGTGCGGGAAGGCTGACCACACACTGTAAGAAGAAGGAGGAAGTGGGAACACGAGACACACTGTGAAAAGGTCATCATGTGAAAAGAGCCACTAAGAGAAATTCATATCTCACCCACTGTAGATTTTGCCACCACAGGACCCTACTCTACATCATGGGCCATACTAGCCTGGAAGATCTCTCTGCTGGGTCATGTTTGGCCTAAGTTTTTCTAGCCTGGCTGAGCTATAGACTAGATCTTCTGTAATCAGGACCAGACCATTTCATGCATGAACCATCATCATCTTAAATCATTTCTAACCAGGATCACTTTTGGGATGGACCATCTTGAGCCTGCCCAGTCTCTAATATCACTTCTCTCCCCCACCCCCCCTTTTTTTTTTTCCTAGAAAGGCATCTCATATTCCAGAAGTAGTCTATATTGTGGGCACTTATAAAACTGAAAACCCAGGTCATGAGCTTTGAGAGATGAAGGAAACTAAAAGATGGTCTAGTAAGTTACATGAAAAACTGAACTGGGAGTCAAGACATCTGGGGCCTTGACCTGGCTTTTCTCTCCTATGTCCTATATGACTTTAGCTCAGTAAATTGCCCTCTCTAGATTTTAATTTTTGATCTTCTAAATGAGGCAGTTTAAGATGATCTCCAAGGATCTTTCAAATCCCCAATTCCTTTAATTTTTATTTTATTTGCCCTGGTCATCCCCATTTTATAGGTAAGTAAAACTCTCAGAGGTTAAGTGACTATTCAAGGTCACATGGCTATTAAGATTAGTAGCAGGGGCTTAACTAAATTCTAAATCAATGTCTTGTCCTGTATTCCACAATGCCTCATTATATGTAAAGATCATGTGAGGGGCCTTCTAATCTTTTCTTCTCTAGCATAATGGTCTCAAACTGAGAATGGATGCCCAAGGCATCTAAAGATAAAGAAAAGTGGCATAATCTACAATCAATGATGGGCACTGTTCTGAGCCACCCATCATTGTACCCAGGAACCCTGTATACCTTCAGGGAAGAAGAAAGGTCTGATCAAACTTCGTTCCTCTGAGTTGTACCCCGAGCATGCACATGCACCACCAGCCTCCTGTAGCCAAACACCTTTGGCTCATGAGCAGAGGGTCTTCAGGATCATGCCCCGCTGGCTAAGAACAAGTTCACATGAACCCTTCACAGCATGGTTCTTAGGCCTGGGAGGTAAGCCTGGTGAGAGCATGAACCTCTTCTTGGTTGCAAATGGCCAGGCTACACTCCTTGGCCCTAAAAACTAGCAACAAAGACTAAAGAGCATTTGAGTGTTCTTGGCATCTTTGGGAAGTCAGGCATTTAGAAACCTAATGCTTTTCAGATGTGCTTCTTCCTGATGCCAAATGCTTCTTATTTGTTCTTGAGTTACTCTGCTGTTCACCCCAGGCCAGATATGAGCTGGCCTTTGCTAAGTGGTCTGACCTTTCATAGTTGAAGGCTAGATTCCCAATTACAAGCAGCAGCCTACAAGGTGACAGCTCAAGGCAGGTCTGTGATGAGCCCTGCACAATGACTCATCTAGTGCTGAAAGGCCCTCATCTGGTAAAAGACATGCCTGGCGCTTTTTTCCAACTAAGGTGTCAATGTTATAATCCAAGTCCTAAAATGTCAGAGTTGGGGTAGCTTGGAAAACTAATTTACAGATGGAGAAACCAAGGTTCAGAAAAGGCAAGTGACATACTCAAAGTCAGTAATGCCAGAGCCAGAAATGGAGCCTATTTCTTATAACTCTAACTTCATTTTCTTCATAAAGACTTTTTCTTCTTGTTATGTTTTTCTGCTCTTAAGATCTGGATAATGCAACAAGCCATTGATAAAGCTCATGGAAATAGGGTCATTCTTTCAACTGATACCTTTCTACATCTAGTCTTTCCTAGGAGAAAGGAATCTTCTTGAAATAGTCTTGACCTAGCTGGTTTGGCTCAGTGGATAGAGCATTGGCCTTTGAACTGAAGAGTTCCAGGTTCTATTCTGATAAAAGGCACATGCCTGGGTTGTGGACTCAATCCCCAGGAGATATGCAGAAGGTAGCCGATCAATGATTCTCTCTCATCATGGATGATTCTCTTTTTCTCTCTCTCTGAAATCAATAAAATATATATTTTAAAAAAGAAAATAAGTACTATAGCCTCATCTGTACTGCAGCCAGACTTGAGACTGAGGGAGTGCTTTCAAAACAAAAATGTGATATTGGGTTCAAGAGGATGGCATAAAATATAATCAGAATCAAGAAGTAGTCAGAATACTGTGTTGACATCCAAATCTTGGGTTCACTTTCCAGCTCTGCCCCTAACTTTCTGTGGCTAGTTTTGGATAAACCATACTTCACTGATTCTTAGTTTTCTCCTGTGCAAAATAATATTTGTTTAGCAGTTTTTGTGAAAAGGTGGATATTATGACACTTGGTGAAATTGTTTTTCTCTATTCTGGCTTGCTTCTGGATTCAATCTCGGTGTTTTAGGAGGAGAGAATTTATAAATCTCTAGTCTGGCCCAATGATACACCATGGTTCTGCCAACATCAAATGTTAAAATAATTTAATGACTCGTAACCAATGTTTTGCATAAATTTAGAAGCTGATTACCATAGAAGTTATAAAATGTCATCAATCACAGGGGTTTCCTCCCTCACTTCTGAAGTATGGAATCCTAGTCTCAGAGATGTTACTTACCAAAGATCACAATTAGGAAATGATAATACCAGAACTAGGATTTAAGCCCCTGACTCCCAGTTCAGGGCCTCTTCTCCTTCCAGAGGTCATAACATGGCTGCCCAGAATGGAATCCGCCTGCAGTGCTATTTTCTTTGGCACACATAGTATTTTAGCAAAGTAGAGATTTGACCTTCCAGTTTGTCACAGCTCTACC
This sequence comes from Lasiurus cinereus, assembly GCA_011751065.1. Taxonomy (NCBI): domain Eukaryota; kingdom Metazoa; phylum Chordata; class Mammalia; order Chiroptera; family Vespertilionidae; genus Lasiurus; species Lasiurus cinereus. Next base: position 32,375 of record JAAGEH010002477.1, on the reverse strand, counting down.
AATACCCATTTTCTCTGAGACTTTACCAAGAGTGTAAAGTCTTGGGTGTCTTTCTAAGCCTAAGCAAGTTTATGGGGATTAGTAGAGTGTAAATGGGTTAACCTTTTCTCCTTTTTACTTCCTCAAGAATTCTTTCTAAGCATAAAACCCTCCTAAGTGAAGTCTTCCTAACCAGCCCTCACCTCTCTACTCTCAGACAACCAACCTTTCTCTGGATCTTATAGCTCCTCAGTATTGGCCAAAACTGATTCCCAAATGCTGACACTTTCTCCTGTTCTTAAAGCTAATGGTAGACAACTCAGTAGTTTTTCCATTTTAATATCTAATCTAACATCTAGAAGCCTAATGAGTGATATTGAGGGTTACTAAAGTGTAAATAACCCTATTCCATCAAATAATAATACTACTTCTATCTTCCTAATACTCTGGTTCAGTAAAATACAGATGCTACACCACACTTCACCAACTCTGAAACTCCTACTGGAGGAATGTGCAGACAGAATCAGGACTGCTTCTCAGTGCTGTTTTGAATGGTTTTGTCTTTCAATTACTACTATTCTTGCTTTTTCTAAAGCATAAATTTTTGTTGTGAATATTAAATATAATTTTGTGGGTTATCTGTTTAAATCTACATTTAGGGCCATAATTTTCTACTAAATTAATTAGAATATACCAGTGTATCTGTGTGTGTATGTATATGTGTATATGTATATATATATATGATTGTGATGCAAATCATCTATACTTTTAATGCTAACACAAGTATCCATAAAATATATCCTAAATCCATTGCTGCACATTGACTTCCTGCTACGACAGTCTTTTTTTTTTTTCATTTTAAAATGGGTCAGTAGGAAAGCAGCAGTCAATAAGACTTAAACACATTAATCTGTGAAATAACTTACTCTATCCTATAGTTATTTGTCTGATAGTGTTTATTTCCTCTATAGCATAGTGAGTGATTGAGGATGGGGTGTCTACTTTCTTGATTTTCCTGACACATACACACTGCATAGGCTAAAAAAATCCTGATGTGAAGGGAGCAAAACTACAGAGAAAAGAGACAGAAAGGCTCCTGGGCTGATAGAACATGTGAATTTAGAAATATAGAGGCTAGTTAGTTTGAGAAGGTATGAGGCTGGGTTTATCTGACCTTTGAACCTCTGAAGGTATCTTAAAAAGCAATCAAAGCATCATGCCCTCAACTTCCCCCTCCATTAACAGCCAGAATTCCTGTGGCCATAAGGCCTTGAAGCAGAGGTCTTAGGGTGAGGTACCTGGCAGGCAGGTGGGCTGGCTTCTCCCCAGTACTTCATTCATCCAGACTCCTTGAGCAGAACAGGTATATATACCTGGGAGAATGAGGAAAGATTGAAGAAAGGGGAGAAAATGGTCAATTTAAAGCACATGGAAGATGGATCTTGGGTCTTAATTCCTCTATTGTGGATCATTTTGAGTCTTCCAAATTGTCTTTCTGATGCCATTCCCTCTGAGCCAATCCTCTCTGCAGTCTGAAGGCTCTTTCTAAAATGAGGATCTCACCATATCCCTCCTCTGCTCAATATCACTAATAGCTCCTCATTGACCTAAGAAACAAATATTGCATGCTTCAGCATGGTATCCAAGGCTCTGTGCAGTCTGACTCCCACCTGTCTGAGGGCTGCTCTTTCCCTGCCTAGCCCTGCCTAGCTCCTGACAGGCACTTATCATTAGTCACACAGGCCTTGGTTCACACAGTGCTCTTTGGCACACTTGCCCTTCCCTTCCTTCTCCACTTAACAAACCCTTTAATGAATCACACTTATGTCTACCATCTCATCTGCACTTTTAGTAGCTCTGTGAGCTCCATCACTGTTTCCTTTTTAAACTGAGAATTTGGAGGCTCTAAGAAATTAGGAGAATTTTCTTAGTGCTAACCTTAACCCTAACCCCAAGTTTGGCAGAGGCAGAACTGATCAGCCCATGTCCCTGAGGGTTCTTTCTCTGTGGGAGGCTGTGAATGTGGCTGTGTGGATTACCATGTGGCCTAACTCTTGGCATGCAGGCCTGAGCCAAAGAGAGGCAAGGCATGTCTCCAAATGTTTTTTGTTCCCAGTCCTGCCAAACTGTGGCCTACTGATTGACTGTTTCAGTCCCCAACCTAACCCTGAAACCCAGAGGGTGTGTGAGTTGGGAGAGGTCTCATTTAGCAAGCAGGGCTCACCTGTGATATTGTTATACATCTTATAGTAGGGCTGCTGGCAAGAGTATCTGATCTCAGACTTGTATGTGGTCAGATTGTTCCTTGTGGAGAAGGTAACCAGCCCATGTTCCAGCTCTGCTGGGGCACCACAGTCTGCAACTGAGAGAGAAGAGAGTAAGATCCCTCAGTTATCTGTTGCTCTTCTTCTTGGGGCCATCTGGCATGTTGTGTACTGCCCCTAGCTTCCTTAAGTCATATTATAGTCTGAGAATGATGCCCCAAGAGATTGTGGAGGGCATGACCTATGAAATCACCAGTGGCCTTGATTTTTGGGTACCTCTCTTCTATTTTGTGGTCAACTCACCTAATCTCAATTTCAGGGCAAGGCATGTCTCCTAATATTTAAGCAGACCCATCTCTTCCCTACCAGGGCTCTTTCCTTGACTTCCAGATCTATTGTACAATCCTCTTAGCCTCTTCTGCCAAAGCTTGAAGTCTGTGGCTCAGTAAGAAATTCTGGCTGAGAGTCAAGAAGGAGAAACCAAGATGGCAGCATAGGTGAACAGCTAAAATGCTGCCTCGCAAAACAAAACTCCAGCTAAAAGATGGAACAGACATCATCCAGAACTATAGGAAAACTGGCAGAGTGAAAATTCTACAGCAAGAAGGAAGGAGAGGGACTCATAGAGACTCAGAGGAGCTGCCAGGGGCTGAGGTATGGAAACATTCCCATGGAGAGGACAGGTGACGGAAGGCCTCTAGTGGGAGGGAGACAGAAACTCCCGACTACACTGAACCCCAGTTCCAACTGCACAATCCCAGTTCTGGGTGAGACTCATAGAGGGGTGTCTGAACTGTCTTGAAAAGGGAGGAGTGCATGGAAACTCAGAGGAGCCGTGAAAAGCAGAGGTCTGGAGGAGCCCATGCCATTGCATGAAGAGAAGACTGACTGCTGATTGTGTTCTGGCTTTCTCTACCTGGAGTGGGACAGATCCTCCCAACTGTGCTGAACTCCACTTCTAATTGCACTGAAACGCAGTTTCAGGTGAGACCCTGGGGACCCAGACCCATACAGATCCCCAAAGTGCATGGAAACTCAGGGGAGCCGGAAAGACAGAGGTCTGGCGGCACATAAGCATGAGTGCATGCAGAGAGGGCTGCGATGGTTGCTGAGGGACACTGAGACCCAGGAGCTGCATAGGGCAGGGCTGACAGGAAGCCAAGGCTGTCTGCTCAGCCCTGAGACTGTGCCCCATTCAAGCTAAGCACAGAGGCTTTTGCAATCTTCCCAGTCTTGTATCATAAGGCTGACTCCAGCACAGAAGTTCTCCCAGCATAGACACAGCTGATCCTCACAACCAGTTGGCTTGGAGGTCAAGTCCCCCAAGTATTACCAATAACAATAAAGACTTAACTACACCCAAGAGGAGATGAAAAAAGACCAACTAGAAATTAAACATACACTGAATGAAATAAAAAATATTATACAGAGACTTAACAGACTAGAGGAATGCAAGAATCAGGTCAAAGATTTTAAATACAAAGAAGCAGAAAACACTCAACTGGAAAAACAAAAAGAAAAAAGAATCTAAAAATGTGAAGATAGTGTAAGGAGTCCCTGGGACAACTTCAAGCATACCAACATCAGAATTATGGGGATGCCAGAAGAAGAGAGAGAGCAAGATACTGAAAACCTATTTGAAGAAATAATGACTGAAACTTCCCCTACCTGGTGAAAGAAATAGTCCAGGAAGCACACAGAATCTCAAACAAAAGGAATCCAAAGAGGACCACACCAAGAAACATCATAATTAAAATACCAAGAGCAAAAGACAAAGAGAGAATCTTAAAAGCAGCAAGAGAAAAACAGTTAATTACCTACAAGGGAGCACCCATATGATTGTAAGCTGATTTCTCAACAGAAACTATGTAGGTCAGATGGGAGTGGCAAGATGAATAGCAAGAACCTACAACCAAGATTATTCTACCCAGCAAAGCTATCATTCAGAATTGAAGGTCAGATAAAGAGCTTCACAGATAAGAAAAAAAAACTAAAGGAATTCATCAACACCAAACCAGTATTTTATGAAATGTTGAAAGGTACTCTTTAAGAAGAGGAAGAAGAAGAAAAAGGTAAAGATAAAAATTATGAACAACAAATGCATATCTATCAACAAGTGAATCTAAAAATCAAGTGGATAAAAAATTTGATGAATAGAATAAAGTGGTGAATATAATAGAATCAGGGGCATATAAAGGGAGTGGACTGACAATTCTCAGGGGAAAAGAGGTGAGGGGGTGCAGAGAGAGACTGGACAAAAATTGTACACATATGGATGAGGACAATGGAGCGGGGAGGTAAGGGGAGAGGGAGGAGTGGGAGCCAGGTGGAGGGGAGCTATGGGAGGAAAAAAGAGGAACAACTGTAATAACCTGAGCAACAAAGATTTATGAAATTAAAAAAAAAGGAAATTCTGGCTGAGAAGAACCAAAGGATATTCAATACTTCCAGACCCAACCACATGCTAAGAGCCATTAATGTGCTCATATTGGAGCTCAGCAAATAAATAAATAAATAAATAAATAAATAAATAAATAAATAAATAAATAAGAAAGAAATAAAGAAATGCAATAAAGCCCACCCTGCTGGCTCTCTGTAGACACAAAAGTCTGGAGGTAGTGGTCAGGGTAGACCAACTTTTAGTCTTCACCTGCTTATTTTTTCCAATTATTGGTGGCTGGACATTGAGGTTGGTATAGGGTAAGACCAAAGGTGCCTGATCCTCAGGGGAGATTTCCAGTCCAACCAGGTATCAGGTAAGTTTCCAGTAGGGATAAAGTCCATTATTAGTCTGCCAGGAGCCAGGTCAGAAGCTGAGGGCCCAAATTGTCAATGTTTCTTCATGGGCTTCCATTATGGGATAGTGCTTATTCCTTAGGAAATCCTAATCTTGGGTCTAACAACCTTTATCAGAGTTAAAGAATCATAGAGGAACCACAGAAGTTCACAGTTGCAAAGGACTGCTAAGACAGGTGTCAAGAAGGTCAACTTTAGCCCAAGCCAGTTTGGATCAGTGGATAGAGTGTCAGCCTGTGAACTAAAAGGTCCCAGGTTTGATTCTGGTCAAGGGCACATGCCAGGGTTGTAGGCTCAATCCCCAGTGGGAGACTTGCAGGAGGGAGCTGATCCATGATTCTCTCTCATCATGGATATTTCCATTTCTCCCTCTTTCTTCCTCTTTGAAATCAATATATATAAAGAAGGTCAACTTTGCATATGAGCTCAGAGAAGAGACTTAACTGATCTAATGTCACACAGCAAGTTATGATCAGGAAACTAGACTTGACCTTAACTCAGTTTTTCTTAACTAAACCAAACTGACAGTCCTGAAGGATCTGTTTGTTAGTTGAAACTGTCTTATAATTAGTATTAGCTGGGTAATGATGGGCATTGATTGTCAACCTTCTGATAATTTCAGAAGACTCCATTCCAAGACCATGGTAGAATTTCCAGTTTTTCTTTCTGAATTTTACCTGCTCAGTTTGAGAAACAGAAAGGGGATAATTTACCCTTGAGATACTACTCAGATATTGTGACTTTTAAGTTTAGTACTCCAAATTCATAGGTTTGATTGAACAAGGATTTGTCATGCTTAAAATATAACTAACTCCAATACCCTCCTGGATGGAGCAGAGGATGAAGAATGGGAATGAATGTAGGTCCTTTCTTCCCACAAGGATGGCAAAAACCAGGAGATCTGGTTAGTGTTTTGTTCTGGCAACTGCCCCCCTACCCGACCCTGGACAAATCATTCCCATTTGTCTTGATCACTCAAAGTAGAGACACTCATCTACTCCATGAGGAGAGCATGCGAAGATCAGCACTAGGATGACAAGAGGTGATAATATTTATCATTGGAAGCTATCAACAGTTTTCAATGCATTTTCCTGCTGAGTGTCAACATATCACATTTTTCTTACTTTTTTAGGAAATGCCATTGATTGGTGCCTGGATCTTGGTATGACTCTTATCTCCCTTAATTGCAATCTAGCAGTTCATTTCACCTAAGGTATCCTCAAGACCAGATACCTAATTCCAGGAGGAGGAATTCTAGAGTTGGTCTTAGACATGGTAAGATAGTCAAGTTATGTGACATAGGTAGCACTGGTGAGAAGTTTTCTGGGTGGAGGGCCTGCTTTCACATCACTCTAGAGAAGTTACTTTGCCCACTTGCTAAAGATGTCCTACAAACATATAGAGGAGGTAGTAAATAGTGGAATGTGGAAATCACTTCAGCTTGGGTAGAGTGAGCAGGAAAGGGTATGCCTTCTCCCCAAGGCTATGGTGGACTGGAAACAACTTCCTTTTTTGAGAAGCCTTGAGCAGCTCTGACTGGTACCATTAAAGATGCTGTATCCAGACTGCTTCCTTAAGTAGTCTATCTTCTTCCTTAACTAGTCTGTCAGACAGAGCTGCTCGAAAGTTTCATCTTTTTTCTAAAGATTCCTCTGGCCACTCCTATACTCTTCCTCATTCTCTTAGCCTCTCTTTCTCATTCTCTGGAATGGGATGTACCATCCCATGTCTTTCTTGACATGCTATCTTGAGCGTACTTTGCCACATTTTGGGGGCTTCTTAGAGAACTCAGAGTTGGCTCAACCCAGGGATGGCCCCCTCCCACTAAGCCTCACCTCCATCCTTCCCCTCCATGGACTTATGTTTCAGCATCACAGATCCCTTCCTGTGCCTCTTTCTCCTCTGCTATTTTCTCTACATGGGAAACCCTGTGTATTCATGCCTTGGCCACATCAAGGAGGCCTTAAATGTGCTTTTTCCTTGAAAAACTTTTCTTATTCTTCTAACAAGATAGGGATGATTCCATATTTCTCTTTGCAGAGCCTTTATTTATTGACCTCTCTCTAATGTATGCATCTTTTGTTGCCTGTTATTACCATTATTTGGGCCCATTTCAAACCTTCTGCCTAAATTATAATTTCCTCTATCACACTGAGTACCGCACTTATTTTTGGGCTTAAAAATATTGATTCAATTTTATTTAGAGACCATCCCATGTCCTATCTTAGTGGCACCCCTGCCCTAGGCTAGCACTGAAGCCTCCGGACAGCTCCACCCTTGCAGGATTCTGCCCTCTTCCAGAGGCCATTTCCTCACTACACTGACTAGTAGTCACAATGCAATGCAAGGCTTCTCTGATATGTGTGTCCAGATTTTGTTCAGGTTGAAGCAGAGATTTCCACTATGCTGGCTGCACTCCACAGCCCTTATCACTACTTATAATTGACTCTGGGATTTCCCAGGGCACCCGAGCTAAGGACTGCTGCATTCAATGTGATTCTTATCTTTGAAAAACTTTAATGAGTGGATTTTTAGAAGTTCAAAATGTGTAAGCCCCAGAAGAAACAATTCTCAATGTAATATTAGCCCTGTGTTAGGTATAGGTGAAAGGGAAGCTTTTGGGCATGAAGATATATCTAGATTCCCTAAAAATCCAGGCTATATGTGTTATTCCTAGTTCCACCTACTTATGTTAAGAAAATAGCAACAAGTAAAAATATTAAAGTCATAAAGTCACAGGCATTCTAACCCATTTAAATTTGAAGTGTAGAGTGGATTAGAAACCAGGGCCTACTTTGACCTGGTCAAATAAGGCCATGGGATTGTATATTATTAAATCTTGTGTCTCTAGGACCAAAGTCATTTTTCCTTTGAGTAGAATATGGTCCACTTAGAGGTGATAAATCTCCCATTGTCTTTGTTTTATTATTATAGAGTAATGTTTGAATAATGGGTAAACCCTCAAAATGAAAATTGTTTTCAAACAGGCAGGAGATTCAATTCTTTGAGACTGTGTTGCCTTGTTTAGCATCCTTTCTGATCCACAATGAAATGGGGAATGGAGTGTTGGCAGGGTGGGGAGGGGTGGAGTAGCTCTGGGACCCAGGGTCTTGTGAGTGATCCATTCCTGGATGTCTGCAATGTGTGGGGTCCCGTCATTCACTGGGTCACTTGCTCTGACTTGAGTTCACTTTCCACATCCATTTCAGTTTCTGTCACCATGGTGAGGATCAAAGAGGGATCAGTGGGTCCAGAGAAAGGAAGCAGAAAGAAGAATGGAGAGAGAGAAAGAAGAGAAAGAGAAAAATTAGCAAGCAAAGCAGAAGCAGTTCATGCTGGGAAATACAGAAATCACTACACCAGAATTGATTAAGAATGCACAGTTTAGGTACAGCCAGTGTGAAGGACAGTTTGGGATTGTGGAATTTGTACCATTCAGAGAATTTGCACAGTCATAAATGCTGGCTTATGAGGGTATAATATTCTGCTCCGAAGTGAACTTTGCATTCACCTGACCTGGATCCTCATTTGACAGTTGGCATTCAAAGTGGAACAGAACTTGTCAGGGGTCACTCCAGCAAGGTGGTGGCAGGTCCCATAATTTTTACTTCCTGTTCTGGTGCAGGTTTCTTCACTGCACGCACACTTCCTGTCAGTTCCCAACCCCCTTTCTTCACAATCTCTGGGGATTCTCAACTTCTCAGTCTTGTTCAATTTTGTGTCTTCCCTAGGACCTGGCACATACCTGGGACAGAGAGATGTTCAATAAATACCTACTCATGAATGAGCAGGGATGTCCCATGTGTCTAAATAGAGATTTTACTAGCCCCAAACCAGGCTGTGCTGGGAAAGCAAGGTCACATTAGGGAGACAAAAAATTCCTCTTTTTTGTGGCACAAAATGACAGTCACTCTTTTGTATACTAACAAAAGTCACATCATATATAGTGCCTACCCTACCAACATTTGTATTACAATAAGAAATGTGTGTTTCATCAGGGAAGAAAATTATTATCAAAGTTTCTTACATGTGTAAATGAGAGAAACCAAAACTTTTCCTAGTGAGGAAGTTTGGTAGCGGAAGAAATAAGCTTTCATTGAGCTTTTTCTTATCCCTGGTGCTCCCCAAGTATGATATGTACATTAACACAGCTAGTCTTCAGAACAATCAAGAATGTAGGAAACTGAGGCAAAAAGAATCTGAGTAAATTGCTTAAGGACATACAACTGCTTGAATCTGGATTTGAATCTAGAACTTTCTGACTCCAAAGCTATATTCCATGCTCTATACCCACATCCTCCTTTAGCCCCTCCTTCTCAACAGCCTTCTGCTTGGGTAGAACTCAGCCACAGCACCACACATGAGCCACATGCGGGAGGAAGTGGCAGATGTGTCTACTAGCATTTAAGGTCCTCCACATCTGGCTCTTGTCTTTTCCATCTGAATTCCCTGTAGACTTCTGCCCAGGCATCCAGGAAATGTTGGTTGAAGCCATAAAAAGCACCCCTACCCACCACCCGTTGCCGGCCCCCCCCCCCCCCACACACATACTGGGCTCTGACTCCAGCCACATTGTTTTATAAAGAAAGGAAATTTTACAACAAGCACACACTGTTCCAAAGTTCTGCCTGGGTTTTGTCTCACGGGAGTCCCAGCCTGACAGTGTCCTGTTGTGGCAGTGGAAGTGGATCTGCCAGCCCAATGGATCTGAGCCATTTAAAAGCTGGTGGACAAGGACACTACTCCAAGTTTACATGCAGTCATGAACTAGGGACAGGTGAGACTAATCCTAATTATTTACTTCTCACATCTCTGTTCTAAAGCAAATCCGCCTCCCTTTCCTTCCTGTCTTTTTCCTCCCTTTTCTGTCACTATAGATAAGTGTCCTAAAATTATGGTCTTTACAAGTCTTGCATTGAAGTCACATGGGTAGGGAGAGAGGAGAGAGTGGCTGACACTCTGTATTTTTGCAAAGCTTACTAGATTATTTATATGGTATACATTATGTTAGAACCACCAGGATATATTCTAGAATATTAAAATAGTTCAAAGTCTCTATTTTACAGTTAAGGAAGAGGATCTTGTCCATGGTCATAAGGGTGGGTTAGGGGCAGAGACAAGGCAAAAACTCTGGATCCCAAGATTGTGCAGAACTGTGTCCCCTGCTTCATACATATCCACTGTGTTGACCGCACAGTCCTAAAGTGTAAGCTGACCCAGAAGACTTAGTGGATATGGCTGACAGCCACATGGAGTGGCAAGGTCACTCAGCTTTGGGCACTGGGGCCAAAATAGTTTCCTGAATTAGCTATTTGAAACAGAGCTAGTTTCAAACCTGGAGACATGCTATTCCTGTAGCAAGTTTGGCAACTTGTCTGCAGGCAGAGGTAAAATCCATATTTAGAAAGTAAAGACCCACAAAAAATTTCTTTTGGAATTCTATTGTTTTATTGCTAAAAGATACATACTTCTTTTGTCCAACCCTCATATGTTTGCTGGCCTCTGCCCTCTTGCTTTCAAAGTGCACCTGCCAAGTGGTCCCCCCACGTGTAGTCTCTGCTAGAATCCCACCAGTGCTGGGGACCTCATAGTCTTTATAATAAACAGATTTTGTTTTCTTACTTTTACAAATGGGAATCTCATTACTCCACGAGCCATCCTTCAGGCACTCGATCTGGAATGTGTCCATCTCCACATTATCCTAGGAAGAAACATGACGAAGATGGGGGGAGAAGGAAAACAGGTGGGGTTGGTGGTGGTTTTTCAGCACAAACAGCTCAAACTACAAATCTGGGTGTTCTAACCTTGGGTTTTCCAAACATAAGCCTCTAAGAGCAAGCTAAAGATGAGGAAAAGGTAGATGCTGCATCCATATTCTCCATTCCTGCCCTAGGGGTACCTATCTGCCACCTCTAAAATGGGTGTGAGAAGGGGTTTGGGCAACTGTGTTCGAAGGGAAATCTATATTTTTTACTCCCTTTTCAGAGCAGTGGCTTTCAAACCTGAGCAAACATTAGCATCCCGAAGGCACTTGCACTGATTGTGGGGCCCTTCTCCTGGAGATTCTGATTCAGTGGCTCTGACCTAGGACCCAAGCCTTTGCATTTTTAACAAGTGAGTTGATGCTGCAGTGGGGACCCCACTTCAAGAACCATTCCTTCAGAGCACTGGTCCACTAGCTTGGCTCACATCAGACTCACCTGGGCAATGTAACAGAAAACCAATCACTGAGCACTGCACTAGAGATCCTGCTTTCATTGAGCTCAATTTGGCTTAGGTGGGGACTTGTTTTTTTAAGTCAAGCAGGTGATTTCTAGAAAAATCATGGTTTCAGAGGGTGGGCAAGTTAGCGATACCTATCTGCCACCTCTAAAATCTCTGTTTTCCATCCCCATTTCCCCCAATAAACCTCAAAATTGTTAAGGTTTTTTGTCCTGATTGTAGGGATGAGTAGAGCTAGATTTTTGAAATTGAAACCAGCCACACTCTGGTAAAAGACTTTTGTGCCACTTCAGAAATGAGAGTCTAGGACAGATGCTTTAAATTTTTAGGAGACTGAGACCTTTGGAGTGCTTTGGAGATTTATGGGGAATCTGGAAAATACTATGGTGGGACCGTCACAAGCTCTGGAAGCCCATCTATTTGAGGAAGCTCTCAAGAGAATTTCTCTAGCTCGGTGGCTCCCACTCCCCAGGCAGGACCCTGTACCTTCAGCACTTTGTAGCCTGTGTCACAGCTGATGAGCACCTGGTCTTTGAAGAAATACTTGGCTTGCAAGGGCTCAATTTTCCCTTGGATGGGAGGTTGTAGCTCTGGGCACTCCTTCCCTGGTAAAGGAATGGAAAAATAGCAGGTGAGAAAACAAGGGAAAGTATGGCGGCCAGAGGCCAGTGCCTAGACTGCCAGGCATGATAGAGGTAGAGAAGACACAGGACTGGGTGTTAGGGTCCTGGATCTAATAAAATACTTACTGGAACCTGAGCAGGTCCTTGGACCTCTTTTTTCTCATTTGTAAAATAAGGTGGTTAGCCAGATGATTTAATTAAAACTCAGGATTGGATGGCATGGTAAGTGCTATTGAGGCAAACCTAGTCTGATGCTTTCTTACTTTTTTTTTTTTTTTTTTTGTCAATGGAGCAGTCAGAACACACACAACATTTATTAATAAAATTTGCCATCTTACATTGGTATGATTTGTGGCATCCTAAAATAATTACTAGTACAATAGTAACATCAGATATCACTGATCACAGATTACTATAACAAATATAATAATAATGAAAATGTTTAAAATATAACAATTATCAAAATGTAGCGACAGAGACACCAAATCGGCACATGCTAGGATAGTAGACATCAAACATCTATTTGCATTTCTACAGTGACAGGAGAGCTCCATACTTCCCAAAACTTCACCTTTCATACTGAATTCATCTGATTAAAGAAATAGTAGTTTCATATGCAACTGAAATTTATACCATTCTAATATTTACTCATCAGGTATAGTTTGCCCTCTTGGGGAACTCAGGATGACACCAATAGCTCTTCCTTCCCAACACCATGCCTCAAAGTGTTGGTCTGTGATCATATGCCTCTGAGTTCTCTTTTCAAAAGGCAAAATCAGATAGGATTCCCAGGCTTAGGGCTATCACTGAAAATATTTCCTGGACAAACTCTCTTTTGTTAACATTTGCTTCACCTTTCTCTGTAGAACTGGGCAATACATTTGATAGTGCAGTCCAGGCCAGAATATTGGAGTCTATGAATTGAATTAGTCATGCTTAGCTGTGGTCTTGTCGCTGATTTCCACCCTCTTCTTTTTCAAGTTATTACACATACCTTGGGTCAAATGGCTCTATTTATATTTGGGCCAGGACTGGCTGTCTTGGGGTATTGGAGAATGAAACCTGTGGGCTTTGCCAGTCTAGGGGGAACATAAAGAGCCAAACTGATGTAATGGAACATTTTGAGCTACAGGCCCACACCAAAATTTCAGCCTTAGACTTAGAGAGGGATGGAGCTGGAACTGTGTGTGTGTGTGTGTGTGTGTGTGTCGGGGGTGGGGGTGGGGGGTGGTTTGCGGTTCAAAAACCAAGTTCTGTTTTTTTAACCTCCTCATATGATTCTGAAGTACAGTAAGTTCAAACACACTATGAACACCCCATGATCACCCCATTTTATAGACCAGAAACTGAGTCAGAAGAGAAAATGTGCCTTAGTGTACTCAGTGGCAGAGCTGGTAATCCCACCACAATCTCCGAGGAATCCCAGGCTGGAGCCTCCTCATCCCTCAGCCACTCCTCCGTGAGGGCTAAGCACAATGACCAAGTTACCTGCTGCCTTGTATGAGAGCTTCCAGCCCCGGTTCTCGCCTGAATTGTCACTGCGGAACCGGATTGAGACGTTGTGGGTCTGGGTATTGATAGGTTCTGGAGATTTCTCTCCACAGAAGGGTCCCAAGACTTTTGGCCCAGCTTCAATCTGTGAGGACAAGACAAAGAAAATGGAGGTTCACATCAGAATAGCCATGGCTGTTTCAGGGACCACCTTTATACTGCACCTGGGGTTTTCTGGCAATCTTCATGTGAAACTTACTATTCACTCACGTTTCTAGTGGATGCTATCATTCCCCAGATATTTTCATCTCCAGTCCCACAATTTATAATTTATAATAGGCCTGACAGTGGACTAGGCAGGCTAATAATTCTCTACTCAAGGACGAACATATTATGCCTCAGAGAGGGACAGACCTTGTCCTGTGCAAAGCATAGAAAAGACCACTGCTCTAAAACAAAACAAAACAAAACAAAACAAACAAAAAAAAAACTTGCAGTCCAGTTGGGGGAAGATAATAAATATGTGCTTTTGATTTCTAAGTTATATAGTAAAATCTATGTAACCTAGAGAATTCATCATTAATATGATAGATAATAACTCTAAATAGGTGGCCAGGGAAGGCCTCCTTGAGTAGGCAATATTGGATTTGAGACATATAGGATGAATAGGAGCTTTTCGTTGGAGGAGGAGGATAGAATACTTTCCAGGTAGAGAATACAGTACTGTATATGTGAAGGTCAAAGCCAACAGAGGGAGTGCCATGGCATGAAGTTGAAAAGGCAGGCAAAGGCCACATTGTGCTGAGGAATTTATGTTTACTTCCAAGTGCAACCTTGATCTAATCCGACTTTTATAAAGATCAGCCTGAATGTTATGGGAGAACAGGCTGTGTAGGGCAAGGGTGGAAGCTTTGCAGTTGACCAGGAGATAATGGGGTTTGGATTAGGATAGGAGGGTGGGATGGAGAAAGGGAATAGGTACTATTCACTGATACAGCTTTTCCAACTCCCAGTCCTGGGTCTTTCCTATGCATTTAACGCTCTTCCTTCCATCTCAGAGGATGAGAACTCCTTAAGCCTCATTTAGTGACATCTACAATTCTGGGTGATATCTTCATCTTGTCAGCCTTACTATGGAGAGGGGGGAAAAGTAAAGCCTCAAGTGATTAAGTACCTGGATAAGGCTCATGGCAGAGCTCCTGGAAACTATGTGTGGTAGACAGAATTCTAAGGTGGTCTTCATGACCTTCACTCCAGGTGTTACTTCATGATGATGTTATGATACATGGCAAAAGGGATTTTGTAGATGGCCAAATGGCTAGTTTTGGATCAGGGAAGATCCCTAGACTGGATCTGATTAATCTGATAGATGTTACTTTAAATAGTTAGTTTTTTGAAAACAGCTGTTTGGCCTCCTATCCTGGGAGAAGGTAGAGGGCAAGATTATCAATTTCCCCAATTCAGCAAGATTTTTCAGCATCGCCAGAGGGAAAGTCCATTGCAGGCTTACCTTGATATAGTCATAGGGGCAAAGCACCTCTGGATGGTCCTCAATGTCGAAAATGTCTTCAAATTGTAGGCTGATCATGAAACCTTCCTCCAGTCTGATCGCATAGAAGCATTCAGAGCTCTTAGGGTAAGGGTTGGGGAAGTCAGGGCTAGTGATCACGCCAGTCCTCTGAGTGAAGAGGTTGTCACTGCACTCCACTATGGGAAACATATCAGAGCAAAGTGACCTAACACACATGGCCACAGAAACTCTTTTCTTATCTGTTACTGTATGGTTCCTCAGTGGTTCCGAGAGGCTAGCAGGAAAGGAATACTTATCCCCCACCACAGATGGGGAAACTGAATTTCAGTGAGGGGAAAGTGATTTATCCAAGGTCACATACTAGTAATTTTCAGGGTCAAGACTCAAAGGCATTTAGTGTTATAAGCCTTTTCATCAGATTCTGTGGCATTGGGGGGAAGGAGGGCAGGACAGGGTTTAAGATGGAAAGGTTCTGAGATGGAATGGTTGAGGTGGTGGGGTGTCAGGACTGCTTTTGTCCTGCTCTCCCCTCAGCCCAGAATTCCATTAGGTCTCTGCTCAAAGCCTATTTTGATCCCTCATACAAGCCCTCACCTCCAGCCACTGGCTTTGCTTTGTTTCCCTTTATGCTGCTGACCACCACTTGCCACTATGTGATAGATAGTGAATTTGTGGGTTTTCTTGCCCCCACTAGACTGTAAGTATCCTGAACTCAGGGATTCTTTGTCCGCACTTATCTGCTGCACCAATGATGCAGCACCTGGCTTTGGCTTAGCTCTGCTGAGGTCCTTTTATTTGTTATCAGACCTTTGTCCTTGGGTTGACCTATCCTAGATGTAGAATGTCAATTCTTTCTAAGCACTAGCTCATCCTGCTAATTTGCATAAGAGTAAACTGTGTCCAAAAAAGGGGACATAACTAACTTGAAAGTCTACAAGTCAGAGCTATAGAGCAAGTTTTAGATCGAGTTTACTTGAATTCCCATCTGTTTTCATTTTCTGTATCACACATTCTCATGGCAATGATATTGCCCCAAAGGGGTTTAAAATTAGTTTTTGGTTGGGAGAAGTCTTACCCTTTTTATGAATGCTACATAGTTAGGCATACAGTACATAAATAATATATACAGTGTATCGGTGGTATTAAAATTTCATGGATAGGGGCAAATATTAAGAAGATTAGGAAGATAATGTTTCAAAAAGTTCCTGGAGACACAGGTAAAAGTGAAAAAGAGATCAAGAAATCTTGCTCATACTTAGCCTCCACTGAACTCAGTATAGAGTAGATACTCAATAAAAACTTACTGAATGGAAACCATAGAAAATATGACCCTCAAGATGAAATGCCTGTATGTGCCTTTTCTCTACTGATGAGTCATACAGGGATTTTATTCAGAAGCAAGTAGGAGAAAGACAAAGAATTCTCATTCCCAGCCTTATCCTCCTCTAATGATCTCTCACTCAGCTTCCAAAGGATTTTTCTAAAACTCAGCTCCTTACACTGCAGTCGTACTAATCTATTGGTAATTCCTCAAATCATTCAAATTCTATTGGACTTAGGCAGGTTTGCAGAAGCTGTTCTCTCTGCCTTTTTATTATTCTTCTATGTCTATCAGGGCCACCATTTCTGGAACATGTTTGTTCACACCCCAGGCAGACTCAGGTCTTATTGTGCTGTGGCCACACTACTTGTGCAACCTTACTACTTTTCACCATTTGCTTTGTGGCTGCTTCCCATTAGCCATATGGTACTCGTGGAAAGTAGCTGACCCTTCTGCTTACCTACCTCTGCCCAACCCAGAGACTATGGCAGAAGAGGCATGCTGATAAAAGATTAAAACAGAGAGAGCAAGAATGATATGTTTTCTTGCTGTCTCTGTCTTTGCCTCTCTCCTCCCTCTTCTTTCCTTTGGACCAAGGTTCTCTTTATCACAGAGAAACTTAGTGGCTATAGAAGAGAACAAAAGGAACTTCTGGGGGAGGCCTAGTTCATGGCTCAAAGAGAGGGGACTAGGGAAGGTTTTTTTGTTGTTGTTGTTTGTTTTAGCAGACCAATTACCTGCAGAGGGAGAGGAGATGGGGAGAAAATGGCAGAGATTCCTGCTGCCCAGGAAGAAAGATGACCTACAGACTAAGGCTGCTGGGCATTTCAACAGCATCAAACATGTGGTACAAACACAGATCTCTGACTTCATTTTTAATTGTTCCTACTGTCCTTCTTCTAAGCCTCCCTCATTGGATTGGAAAATGTGGCACACAATGGTGATGAATAGTATCATCCCTAGGCCCCACCTCTGCAGGTCCTGTTGTCCGTGTGGAGGATATAGCCAAAGCGGCAGGAACAGTAGTAGCCACCGATGTAGTTATGGCAGTAATGGTCACAGGACAGCTCCTCGTCCTCCTGCTCTGTGCACTCGTCCACATCTGTGGGGGCAGGCACAGCCTCTCAGTCAGTCAATCCATGTGGGATGATGAAAACAACAGCTAACATTTATAGAGCACTTAGTGTAGGCTATTCACTGTGTTGTGAGATGCTTGCATTTCATCATTTAATCCTCACATGAAGCCCAGAAGTAGCCAATGTTTCTGTTTACAGGAGCAAACTGGAACTTAGAAAGTTACCCAAGATTGTAGAGACCCAAGTTCAAACCCAAGCAACCTGACATGTGGTGGTGCCACTATCTTCTAATAATAGTGAAAATAGTAAGCAGGAATGCTACTATTCCTATTCAACAGATGATAAGACTGAGAGACTTAGAGGCATTAAGTAACTGACTCCAAGTCATACAGATAGTAAGTGGTGGGGACAACATGGGATGGTCCCAGAGCATAGGCTCTTAACTTCTACTCCATTCTGCCTGTCTCCATGTTGCTTATAGGGGCCAGCCCTGTCCTAAGCACTGGAAATATAAAGATTAAAAAAAACACACATATGTTCTCAATCCTATTTAAAAATTTGGCTCAGCCAGCACTTCTCAGTGGTTGAACATAGACATATGAACCAGAAGGTCACAGTTCGATTCCCAGTCAGGGTACATGTCTGGGTTGTGGGCTCAATCCCCAGTGTGGGACATGCAGGAGGCAGTTGATCAATGATTCTCTGTCATCATTTGGTATTTCTATATTTATATCCCTCTTCCTTCCTCTCTGAAATCAATAACAACGTGTTTTTTTTTAAATTGAACATACATTTCTCCCAAAAGAATATATAAATGGCCAACAAGCATGTGTAAAGATGCTACAGGTAACCAGTCAGCAGATGGATAGATATGTGATAGAGCAAATGCAGTAAGATATTCATAGTAGAATCTATGTGGTGTTCATTGTAAAGAAGAGAGTACAAAGCATTTTTAATCTTTAGTGAGAAACAGAGACCTGGGGATGAGCCACCCACTTCTCACTTACCCACAGCCATGTAGTGGGCATCGAAGCCTGTGAATCGCTCCTCATCAGAGAAATCTGACTGGAAAGTGATGGACATGAAGGAACCAGGGGAGAGGATCATTTCCTGGCCAGGGGTGTGCTCAGTGTCTGTGTTCTCACTGCCACAGAAGATTGCCAGCAACTGGTCTTCAGTTTCTACCTTTGAGGTCAAAGAGAAAGGAAACAAATGAGCAGCTTTGCAAATTAGTTCTTCAGTAGAAAAGAGAGAGAGGTTTCCCAGGAGTAGACCAAGCAGCCTGGGAAATCCAAAGAGTAGGGATTAGGGATTGTGGGATTTAAGGAAAGACACATTATAATTTAAGTAAAAGTGGCCATCTGATCACTGTTTCATTCATTTTGTTTAGATCCATCAGAAATATCTTGACCTTTTTCATTCCTGTTGACAACCAAATGGCTTTTTTTGTTGAAAATAACTCAAGGTTAAAATTAAAAAAGAGTTAGATCACTTCACAGATGGATTTTATATGCAACAGAAACTTAGCACATTTCCAAAGAAAAGAAACTTTATATACAATATAAGTCATTCATTGAGCATATTTAGTGTGTGCTGACACTGGGCAAAATAGGTGATGAGAATGATGAGAGAAGAATAAGACATAGAACTGTGCATGTTCAGACTGATGAAAATACACAGAGCTATTATGCAGTGTGACAGGTGGTTTAATAGAGACAAGCACTGGGTATGTACACAGAGGAGGTGAAATATCCCCATTAGGATATAAACTGCAGGACAAAAAATCTTTGTTTTCTTTACAGATGTGTCATCAGTGCATGGAACAGAACTTGGCACATAGCAGTTATTTGCTATCAAGATCTCCAAAAACAAGGTCTATTTGGAGAACAATGAGAAGCCAGGTAATCTGTGGAGATTATAGGCGATGCACTTAGAAAGATAAGTGATACTTTTTAATTTAATTAGATTATGGTTAACCTTGAATACCATAATAAGTGAGTCTTAATTTTGTGAATAAAGGGAAGACATTGAAAATTGTTGAATAGAAAAGACATGGCATCAGAACTACATTTAATAGGTAGTCTTAATAATACCAAAACTACTGGGATTATCCAGAAATAGTATATTTTTGTGTATGTCTGCACTAAGACTCAGCTGTAAAAAATTGCCTATTTGCTAAAAGAATTAATTACATTGGAATAGCCAGAGACCCAAGCAGGGATCTCAAACTGGTTGCCCAACAGTGATTTTGTGTGTTGATTTGGGAAGCACTGTATAGCAGCTGTTTGATATTATTTATTTGACCACAAATGCTTGGCCTACCCATGACTGTATTGTTTACACCTTTCCCAATTCTTGTAAGCCTGTATTTGTACTTGCAACTTCTAGACTAATTTTAGTCAAGATGCATAAGAAAATCTCTCATCAAGAATAATTTCTGCTGCCTTTCAAAGTCATTAAAGGAAAGTTCTCAAAGGCTGCCTATCTCTAGCAGATTATAATGAATTCATTGTTTTGTTCATTTAGTTTAGTATGCCAGAGTATCTTGACATTTGACACTTTTGTTTTGAAACTAATGATTTATTTATTTAAAATAAGTGGGAGTTTTAAAGAAAAACAATTTGCCCTGGCAACAAAACACAAGGACAATTAATCGCTAACTTTGGGAATTGAAGTGTAAACAGAAGATGAGATCATGGCTTTGCTATTTATTTCTTTTCTGTGCAGATACTAGCCAAACTTCACCAGACTTAATACTGTAGAATGTGCCCATGTGCATGCAGCTGAAATGTCATTTCCTTGAACATCACAGCTGGTTTGTTATCTGAGTTTTAAAGATAGCTGAAATTTTACTTAATTATAATTTTTTTAAAAAAGTAAAACTTTTTGTTGTAATATTTTTTTGAAGTGCTTTATACAAAACCCTTCTTTCTTAGGTGAAACATGCCTACCCTTTGTTAGGGTCCAGGGATTGTTATGAACATTAACCATCTTATGGATATTGCACTGTGTAATGTTGCTTACCCTACATAGATCATTCCCAGACTATAATGCCTTTGTAATTCTTATGTCTTACTTATGTATTGTTTTATTTCCTGTATATTTATGAATTTATTAGCTGAAATGTTATAAAATACAAACAAGTTAAACTGCTCTTCTTAGAACTCAATAAAAATAAGACTAAATAGATTTAGAGTGAGGGCCTGGGAAAGGGCTTCTGCTATGAATGAGTAACAGCATGAGCTGGAGTGCTCTGTTTTGGTGGCCACTGCTTTGGAGTAATGGAAGCTGTAGTTAGAGGCCCTGACCCTTATTCCTGATCTACAGTAAATTGTTATATGGTCACCTCCTCATTAGTTCTCAGTTATTCACCTAATAAAACAGGGCTTTGAAATAGTTGAGTTCTATGTTCTCTTCCAATTTTGATATACTAGTATTCTACCAAATTATAATATCCATACATACAGATTCATTCATACATGCTAGGAAATGGAAGTAGGAGTTTCAACACATACATTGCTTCCTGCTAAAGAATCTGATGGACTTGATTGTGGTCTGCAACCACATAAACATAAACAATTATTATGAATAGTGATGTCTTGAGCAGTAACACTGCCAGACACAGCAGCTTCCTTCCTTTAATTTGGTACCCCAAGGTCTTTGGGGTCTATAATGGCTGTAGCATGGACACTTCTAAGTGAAACCAATCAGAGATAATTTCTAAGGAAGAGATCTAATGAAGGTCTGTGATAAATAACTTACCTCCTCATATGTTCTAGGCTTAGGGACCTTTTTATAATGAGCAGATAAAGTCATCACCTGCAGAGCCACACTATTTAAGAGAATAGGTAAGTATGCCCCAGATGAGACCCATGGGGAAATCTGAGCCATATACACTTCTAGAAGCAGGAAAGGAAAGGCCCTGGGACTCTGGGAATTTAGTCTGCAGCTCAGAATAGAATCCTGGTATATCAGAGGTGGGAGGGAGAGATCTTTCACAGCTATTTCAATTTCCCTTCTTCTAGAGGAAACTGAGATCTAGAGAGAGGAAGTGACTTGCTTAAGAGTAGAGAGATAATCACAAGCATTTCCTAATGTCAATTGTGCTTTTGGAACTTTTCTGACCCTGGAGAAAGAAACCCAACAACTCAGAGTGCCCATGACAAAAGACATAGACACTTTGACAAACAACTTTTCTGGTTCAAGGGCCTCTTGAAATCCTATCTTGGGTGCATGAACTATCTCCCAGAGAGGATGTGGTTCAGTGAAAGTTCCAGCTATAACTTAAACAGAAGGGGTCACTGGCCCTGGTTAAGATTTGCAGCTGCTGTTATGAATTGTAATATTCTATAAAAATCATTTATTTCTGAGTACAGATAGAAGATTGAGCCCTGGCTCTTGTTTGGACTGTCCCACTTAGGTCCATCATATTAACAATATAGAGGGAAATTCCTTATCATATGATGACACAAAATTCATAATAATAGAGAACCAAGAATTATCTGGTTGGTGATCACAGACTCTTCATTTTTCTTTATCTTATTATGGTTATTATGGGTAACCATGTCCTTTCAGGCTATTGTTATTTAAGACACCAGTACATGGATGCATGTTCCCAACTTATTTTCTTTCAACTTAATTCAACAATTATTTATAATCCAAGTGCTATCTGGACTGTAATGTGGAGAATGCCAAAAATTGTTATTTGTTGCATGAGCTTCATATGCAAGTCCTCTGCTTCTGAGAATGTGAAATTTTTTAGGAGAATTAATACTCAAATGTATATGTTTTAGGGCATTGTCAGGCTATAGTTACTGCAATGAAAGATAGGAAGTTCTGGGGGTTTAAAACAATGAAAAAAAAATCATCCAGCTGAGGGTAATCAGAAAACATTTAGGAAGGAGAAATGTTTTTGAGCTGGGGACTGAAAGGTGAGCAGGTAGAGAGGTGTGGGATATAGGGAGCATATCCAGGCAGAGGGAATTGAACTTCCTATCTTTCACTGCAGTAACTATAGCCTGACAATGCTCTAACACATACACATTGAGTACTTATCTTATTCTGCTACTAAATTTCATATTCCTAGAAGTATGGGACTTGCATATGAAGCTCATGCAACAAATAAATATATTTTGGCATTCTCCACATCACAATCCAGACAGAACTTGGAGGTATTCAGAGTCTCAACCACCCTTTTCAACCAACACCTGACATAGGAAAGGGGTTCTATTGAGGAAAGAAATCTGGAAAGAGAGATTTGAGGAGAAGCCAGACTCTGTTTTCTATGAATTTTCTACCTTAGTAGAAACAACATAAAAAACTCCTAGGCAAAACTAGAGCGGGACACCAGAAACTTTGGCCAAATTTCTATAGAATAAAGTTATCAGAGTTTATAGACAGCTATCCATTGGTTCCTCGGGCAACAGATAGAGAAGGTAGTTTGGGAGCAACTGTTTTCATTTTATAGATAAGAAACCTGAAACCCAGATGATCCAAATGAGTCAGACAAGGTCATTATTTAGCAAGTGGTGACTCTGGTCCACAATTGCAGCATTCTGATTCCATAGCCAATTACACTCATGCTCCTATGAGGCATGAGACCAACCAACAGGGGCTATCCTGCAGACCCAATGGCTTAAGGCTTTGCTTGTCATTGCTAAAAAGCTACATCCTGGGCCCTTCTGATATCTTCTCTGGGAACTTGAAGAGCTTTATAGAGTTCAGTTAGGCAGACATTTAGAGTGTGCTTGATTGTCCTCTTGTTGATTATTTGATCTTGGAACTACATTTCCCAAGGTCTTCTTCCCGGTATAGTTCCAGGGTAGTGTTGGCCAAAAGAGGAACTTGTGTGAGTTTAGAACACAACAGTTTTTTATTCTCTGAAGGTTTTTTGTAATCATATATAGAAATGAACAGAATTAGATGTGTCCAATAGGTTATAACTGGTCCTTACTCTCTTAATCTGTATCCAGCTCTTCTTTTAAACTACTGGCTCTGATGACCAGCAAGCCTTCCACAAGATACAGATTATTAGGTGGACCGACAGGGATGGTAGCTTCTCAAAGCCAATAGCTCCCCCTTCACAGTCCCATGTTGGTTCCTTGTTTAATTCTTGGATTCTTCTGCAAATGCCATCATTTGCACCCATTCCAGGGTTTCAGTAGAGCTGATTAGTGACCTTTCTGAGGTCCTCCAACTCTGTCTATGAGAAGCTGGGACCATCACTTTCCTAGTTGTTTTTATAATTGTATGAGTTCTAATGCCCATAAATACTCTCAGAGGCTCTGCTTTTTTGACTGCACTCCTGCAGATATTTTTATTGGCATCAGGAGAAGGATGCTATAGTAATCAAAGCTAGGACATGTGGCTTTAGTTTGGCTATCAGTGAGGAAACTGCTTCATGAGTCTTGACAAAAGGTGACCTGAGTCACATAGTGGTGAAACAAGTGGCAAAATTTGCCTATGGCAATTAGAAGGTAAGAAAACATATAGTAATAAACTTGTGGATCTGGCTGAGGCGATCTTATGTAGAATGTTGCAAGTGTCAGCATGTGCTTCCAGCTGTATATGGCAAGGTACTTCAGGAAGAAGTAAGTCTTCGGTGTAAAAGCAGAAATTAGAGGAAATACAGAGGATCCAGGACTAGTTGGGTTGGAAAATAAGACTATTTCTCATCTCTATACTAGCAAAATATTTTAAAAGCAAAAATGGCCTCAGGATAAAAATAATTTCAAAGTTCTGGCTGTAAAACCCTTCATTTAAATGTAGAAGACTTAAGGCAGTGCCTAGTGCTCCCTATTAGCTAGATCAAAGGACAATGAGGAATCTTAAGAACATTGTTTCATAGTACCCTAACATGCTCTTCAAAGGAGAGAGAGAGAGAGAGAGAGAGAGAGAGACTTATTTTGAAAAGAACTGTGGGTGTTGATTTGATCTAGAGTGGATTATATTTAAATATATGATGAGACGCCAATTTTTTTTTAAGAGAGATGTACCAACCAGCTTGGACTGGAAATGACTGAGACAATTCAAATTAAAAAGAGGACTCCAGACTTCAAGTTTCAACAAACAGGAAATAGGTGGAAAGGTCTATTCATCTACAAAATATGGCATTTCTTATGAAAAAGGAAGAATGTCTTAGAGGGTGAAGCTGAGAAGCCAGAAGGCAGAGTCAAAAGCCACAGAGAGCAGTGGACTGGGGACCCATTCTCAGGGAGCAGCACTGGGCTCTTATCCAGAGCTGGTCAGCAGCATATGCCTGGCTAGATTTCAGATTACTATGGAGCATTGACTATGATATACCTCCCATTCCTCCCATTTTTCAGTGGGAATTCTTTGTGGTTATCCTGTGCTGTGTCACCAATAGAAGAACATATTTGGTTGGTGAAAGTGGATAGATGAGGAGAGACAGAAGAATTCCTTGGTGTGGATGGAGTTCATGAAGACTTTTGGGAGTAGGGAGCAGAGATAGAGAATCAACAGGAGAGAGATTGAATGTTTAAGAATGTTTGAGATAAGAATATATCTGCCTTATTTGTTTGTTTGCTTGTTCCTCAAGAGAATGAATTGATTGTGCGTTGATTTCAATTTTTTAAATTTCCTTTTTTTAAATGTAACTCCTTATTGAGACTGAATCACGTGGTACTTCATCTTTATGAGTTCACCAGTTATTAGATGTTTGGGAAATTACTTCAACTCTGTGTTGTAATTTGAATTATATTCTCCACAAAGATATGTTCAAGTCTTAACCTTTGGTCTTGACTTAATCTTATATGGAAATAGATCTTTACCCATGTAACTAAAATGACATCATACTGGATTAGGTTGGACTCTAATACAATAACTAATGTCCTTATAAGAAGAAGGAAACTTGAACACAGAGGGAAATACTATAAAAACAGAGGCAAAGACTGGAGATACTCTGCCATACTCAAGGAATGTCAAGGAGCACTGAAGATAGAAGGAGCAAGGATAATTCTTCACTGGAGCCTTCAGAAGCACAGTCCTGCTAATACCTTGATTTCAGACTTCTAGCCTTCAGAACTATGACAAAATAAACTTCTATTGTGACAAGCACCTTGTTTATGGTAGTTTGTTATGCCAGCCCTAGGAAACTAATGTACTCTGAATATAGGTTTTCTAATCTGTAAAATAGTGAAAATGAGAGTATTTATAGAACAAGAATATTATACACATAACATGAGTTTATATATGTAAAGCATTTAGAAAAGTTCCTGAAATATAGTTAGCACTCCATAAATCAATGAGAAGAACAGGACCACTGAGATCCAGCTTACTGAAATGACACCTTTTGGACTCCCAGCTAAGCAGGGTATGGGTGATTTCACTCAGTTGAAGAAGAATTAAGAGACTGGAACTGGCCCTAGATATGTTTTTGTTTCCAGGTTCCACTCCATTCCTAATCTCCCTGAAGCCATTGCACAGACTTCCCTCCTCCTTCTTCTTCTTCTTCTTCTTCTTCTTCTTCTTCTTCTTCTTCTTCTTCTTCTTCTTCTTCTTAATATATTTTTATTGATTTTTTTCAGAGAGGAAGGGAGAGGAATAGAGAGTTAGAAACATCGATGAGAGAGAGAGAGAGAGACATTGATCAGCCGCCTCCTGCACGCCCCCCACTGAGGATGTGCCCGCAACCAGGATACATGCCCTTGACCGGAATCGAACCTGGGACCCCTCAGTCCATAGGCCGACGCTCTATCCACTGAGCCAAACCAGTCTTGGCCAGACTTCCCTTCTTATGAGATCCCTAAGTTCAGGCTGCTGGAGCAGAAAGGGGACCTAGAGATCCCTTAAGTCTAGAATTTTGTCACTGTCCTGTGTTTCAAATAATTTTGCCAGATATGTGAATTTGGGCCAATAATTCAGTGACAGCCCTGGGCCCAGATCTCCTGACTCACAGGTGAATGCTCTGTACTCCTGACTCCTGAGGTCACCCCACCGCAAGCTTGTCACATCAAGGACTGCACCAAAGGTGCAGTCCGATTTTACTACTTTATCCAGTTGTTCAAATTATAGTTAAAGATGATGAAAACAAGCAAATTAAAGGTACCAGATGCCAGATAGAAAAAAAAAGATGTGTGTGCGTGTGTGTGTGTATGTGTGTACTGAATTTCAGAAGCTCTGTTTCTTAATGGCTTCCTTTTTTAAAAATATATTTTTTATTGATTTCAGAAATGAGATGGAGAGAGAGATAGAAACATCAATGATGAGAGAGAATCACTAATACCCTGCCTCCTTCAGGCCTCACATGGGATTGAGTCCATACCCAGGCATATGCCCTTGCTGGGAATTGAACCATGACCACCTGGTTCATAGGTCGATGCTCAATCACTGAGCGACACTGGCTGGGCTATATTTCAGAAGCTCTTGAAAGCCATGTAAGTCAATATAGCACAGCTGGTGGGTCTAATGTTCAAGATAGCCTCATTTGAGAAAGGCTGGAGGTTGGTGCTTCAGTCCTGGCCCAACTCATGTGGCCATAAAAACAATAACAATAATAATATCAACAATAGTAATAGTCGTAATAGTCCCCTTGCTCTGTTTGACACTTTCCAATTCAGGATACTTTCACTTTATTTCATTTGTTTGTGATGGCAGTTTTGTGATGGATGCCCTTCAGGTAAATATTGTCATTCTGGGGCCAAGAGAGTGATGTGAGTCCCAAGGCCACACATCCTGGGATTAGCAGACCTGACAAACTACAGATGCTCTATCTTTCTGACCTGGTTCAGTCATTCAAATCAGAGAACGACAGAATATCAGAGATTGAAAGGACATTGAAGGCTATCTAGTCTATCTCTTTTCTTTCTTTGATGGGGAAACTGAGACTCAGGGAGTGAAGCAACTGGTTCAAAGTCACATGGCCCACTAATGGCAGAGCCAGGATCAGGGCCCAGGTATACTAAGAATCCCAGCACAGTGTTCTTATTTACTTGTTAGAGTGAAAACTTGCTAACAGAGCTGAGGGAGCCCCTAACAAGGTATTGTGTGAATGCACCACGTACTGGCACAGTTAACACTGTGGGGGCCTGAGACACAGCTCCCTTACACTCATAGGTCCTTGGAGTCCAAGCAGCCTCCTGCAGCAAGGACTATCCATTCTCAGCAAGGGCTCTGGACGGAAAAGGGGATGGTCTCCAAGCAACATGAGCCCAGGAGAAGAAAAGAACTGGCTGGGGAGGAGTGGCTCAGAGCCTGGGAAGTAGGCATCCTGCAGGTGGGAAACTGGCAGTGCCCACGGGCACAGTGGG
Organism: Lasiurus cinereus; assembly: GCA_011751065.1. Lineage (NCBI taxonomy): Eukaryota > Metazoa > Chordata > Mammalia > Chiroptera > Vespertilionidae > Lasiurus > Lasiurus cinereus. The sequence goes on along the minus strand of JAAGEH010002477.1, from coordinate 4,804 downwards.
AGTGGATTGGAAGTAGGGAGGATGGGTGGAGGGAGAGTCTGGGATCCAGGCTGGGAAGGCGGGCAAGGAAGGATTTACACTCTTGTTGGCCTGTGAACGGCTCAGACGCCCCACCTGACTCATTCAGTGACTGCAGGCCCATTCACATGCAAATCTTCAGGGACTAAGAGGCTGAGCCCAGCAATTGAGGACAGGAAAATTGCTGGAGGTCTGCTAAAGACAAAGCTTTGCTGTGTTCTTCCTCCGCTGGGCTGCCTGGCTCAAGGTAAGTCACAGTCTAGACTGGAGTGAAAGTAAGTGTTGAGTGTCACCCAGCAGTTCTAGGAATGTGTGAGCTGGTTTTGTCCTCTGCCACTGCCCAGGTCCTGCCCCACCCTAGCCCAAATGCTCTGCCTCAAATTTTCCCATGTAGAGAGCTAGCAGAGGAACCAAACAGCCTGGGTTCTGGTCACTCCTCTGCCACTCACTTAGGTACCATTTTAACCTTCCTGGACAATGGTGTGCGGGGAGCCAGCTTGTACCAGCTTATAGGAGCCAACAGCCAATTTTTCAAGGTTTTTTGTGACCCTGTTGTTAAATAGAGCCATCATGAAAAATCAAGTTTCATAAACTTACATATAAGTTATATATATCAAAACCAAATTATATAAAAACTCATCACCTACTAACTATTTTAACATTTTACTATTATCGTTGCTCTTGAGATATTATGTCTAGTATATGAGTGGTGGGCTATTGTGCATCTGTTCTTCCCTCCCAACCCAGATCCAGCTGTTAATCATTTATGAGCACACACTATGTTCAGTCTGAGTTTTCACAAACATACAAGGTGGACATTAATTCTGTCCTCTAAGAATCAAGAGGTCAAATGAAAAAGTTGGTGTGAAAGCAGCTTGTCAAGTCTGCCACTGCCTATTAGCATTTAGCAGGGACACTATTTCTCAGCCCCCTGATGAGCAAGCTCTCCTTCCCTGCCCCCAACACCTCTTTCTTCATTTCCCATCCCTGTCTCTCTGCTCCAGTCACACTGCCATCCCTGCTGTTTTTCAAACACTCAGCCTTTGCACTGGCAGTTCTCTCAGATGGGAATGCTTTTCCCCAGAAAGCCACATGGCTAATTTTCTCAGCTTCTTCAAGTCTTTGCTCAGATGTCACCCCTTCAATGAGGACTACCCTGCCCAACATATTTCAATCATAACCCCCACCCCGGCTCACAGGGCCCCTTTTTACCCTGCTCTATTTCATTGCCTATTACCTTATGACTCACTATATAATGTACTTACGGATTACGTTCAATGTTCATTGTCTGTTTCCCCAGTGCAATGTCAGTACCCTGCGGGCAGGAATTTTTGTCTGTTTTAATTACTGCTATACCCCAAGCTCTGGTAAATAGTGGACATTCAAGAAATACATGTGTCAAATAAATGGATATGTCCTGTTCCCTAACTTTTTCCTTTATGAATGAGCACACCGAAGTAAATTCAACTTCGCTTTTGATTAAGATGTATCTGAGAGCTCTGGTGTACACACCAGCACACAAATTTGCATACCAGGTGTGTCCATACCCCAGGGCATACCCACCTCAAACTTCCTATACTTGAGCACATTCTTTGCTCCAGCACTACAACCTTCCTTCTATGTTCCATCACCCATAGCCTGTGCTGTTTGCACTTCCTGCCAAAAATAAGTTGTTGTTTTTTTCCCACACTTTTCTGAAGCTCATTTTCACCTCTTGATTCTTCTTAATCAGCTAGAGTTGGTGTTTGGGAGTTGGCACCTCTGCAGTGAAAAAAATCGCACCAGAGAATACAATTAAAATTCAAGAGAGACTTTTATCCATTCTCATTCTCTTTTCTTTCAAGATCCAAGGCCTTCTGTCCACTCCCACAGAATTAGCAGAGCTACTGCAGTAACTGGGGTCAGCCACATCCTGAAGGTCAAGTAAACACAGAGCTCTGCACAGAAATTAGTGGTGGGGGTCAGAGCAGGGCCACAGAGGGACTCATCTCTCAGTTATGCAGCAGGATGCAGACTGACCAATGAGGCTGGGGAAGCAGGCAGTGGACTGGGAAGTGCAGACCATCAGGACTGAAAGGGCTTGCAAAGGTCAGCTAGTCCAATTTCCTCACTGGACAGATGGAGAAACTGAGGACCAATGCAGAGAGGCGATTTGCCCAATGCCTTAGCAGAAATTAGTGGCTGATTTCTAGACCAGAGTCCTTTCCTTTATGCTCACCATCAAGAGACATATGCCCTTTTTTGTTCTGCCCTTGGTCTGTGCTCACTGCTGGGCAAAAACACAGATATGGGCCCTGAACTTATGAGGCTGATAATCTAGTGGAATGATCTTGAGTTCACCGTTAGAACTTGTGTACCACAAACAGATAAATTGAGCATTTCCCAGCTTTCATAATTCAGATTCCATTTCCAATTATTTTTTTGTAAAATATTTTTCTCTCAAAATCAGGATAAAAGAGTTCTTTAACAAAAATCTAGACAACACAGAATTCTCAAGGTACTTTCATTTTACTAAATTACCCTGACAGGCAGTGTTGTCTTAGAAAAAAAATGCATAGCCAGGAAGCACATCAAGGTCCCTACCAGGATAAAGCCTGTTCTAAGAGGGACCGAGTGAAGATAAAAATCATGACTTGGAAGTACGAAGACCAGGAATTGAGACTTGGCTTTCTATGGAGACTTGGACAAATACATTTAAGTTATTTTTGTGCTCAGTTTTCTTTTCTTTAAATTAGGTATAATAATCCCTGCTCTTCCTATTCCATTAGAATAAAGTGAGGCAATAGTTTAGAATCTGCTATAAGTTTGTGTTGCTGCAGGTAAACACATATGAGAAATAGCCTCCTGCACTTACACAGATCTTTCAAAGTACCCTTCTATAAATGGCCTGATAAGAGCAAGGTATGGATAGCCAACTAGTGGTAGAGATGAGAAAACTGATATTTATTGAGCATCCACTGATACCAGAAGGCATTTTGTTAATCATACTATTACCATTATATATTATAATATTTATTGAGCTAATCACAGATGTCTAGGACATACATCAATAAAGCATTGAGCTCATTTGGCATTCCCAAGAAGTCCATGAGATAGGCATTATTGTTATTATCCACATTTACAATAAGAGGTGGAGGCAGGTCCTGACCCCAGTTCTGATGGATTCTAAAGCCTGATTTTTGAACCCTTGAGCATGACTGCCTCTTACAGTGTTGATTCCATGTACAGCCATTATCTCATTTAAACCTTTCCACAACCTTTGAGAAAAGTACTGTATATCATTATAAACTTCTTTTTCTTTTACTGATGATAAAATCAATTCTTAGAGAGATTGAGGATTTTAGGGAAGTGTACTATTGAATTCTTATTTACCCTGTAAGACTTATCTCAAGCATTAACTATTTCCACAGCCTTTCCTGAACACCCAGAAATGACCACTTCTCAACCTATATACTGCAATATACCACATGTGTTAATTGCCTAGCTTTACTTTATTAATTATGTGCTTGTCTCATAAGAATTCTTTGAGGACAGGTACTCATCTTTGTGGATCTTCCTTTAAGTGCAGTGTCTAGTTTATGGAAAGTTTCCAATGCTCAAGTGCGGGGGACTTCCAATAAGATTCTTGAACTTTATTCCATAGATGATGGGGAGACATTGAAAGATTTTGAGATGGCACAATCAAAGCAATGCTTTTCTTTTAGAGGGTAGAGTGACAGCTGGTAGACATCTAGGAGGCTATTGCAAATAAGCTAGGTGAGAAGAATAAGAATTGGCACTAAGTGGCTAACAGTGGAAAGAATGGAAGAAAAGCTGAATACATCAAGGATATAGAATTAACAGAGGAACAGTGGTGTTACATCACATGAGCATTTAACAGATGCCAATTGAGCTATTTGCACTCAATAAGTAATAGAGAGAATGGAATAAAAGCTGCATGCAGGTTTTTATTGTCTACCTTTCTAATGAACAGATGTCATGTAGTGAAATTGAAAATAGGATGTGTGCATATGCTGTCCCCTTGGTGGTTCTGATTGCTAAGTACCTCCATCAGCAACAATAGCTCCAGGGCTCCTTTCTAAGCACAAGTTGACCACTTCATCTGATGATCAACCAAAGGAACTATAATTTGTTGCAGTTATAAGAAAAAAAGTCTCTTCTGGGTATACTATCAGATAGTGCTCTACTATATTTAAGAGGTTGAGCAAGTTTAACTATGGACAATGTTTGCCTTACATTGTACTTATATTACACTAGAGTCCCATTGCAGGAAGATTCCTGAAATAGGGCTTCCTGGGGTGGTCTCCACTGCCCCACCTGCTTCCCTCCCTTCTTCGCAGCCCCACCTACTCCCCACCCTGCCTCCTTCCCTCCCTTCTTTACCCACCCTACCTGCTTCCCACCCCACTTGCCCATCCCACTTGCTTGCTTCTCTGAAGCTTCCCTCCCTTCTCCGCCCATCCCACTTGCTTGCTTCTCTGAAGCTTCCCTCCCTTCTGCAGCACTTGGCTTCCTTTTACGCTGTCTTCAGTCTTCCATCTACACCGGGATAAGCAAATTAGCTATCATCTTAGTTGGGTTAATTTTGCATACTTGCTCTGATTGGCTGGTGGGCCTGGCTTGTGAGTGTGGTGGAGGTATGGTCAATTTGCAAATTACTTTTTTATTAGATAGGATTACACTTAAAAAAAAACACCCTAAGCATCTGCAATATGGAACTCCACTGGCATTTCTTTCTTTCTTTCTTTCTTTCTTTCTTTCTTTCTTTCTTTCTTTCTTTCTTTCT
>JAAGEH010002476.1:0-21010 GCA_011751065.1 Lasiurus cinereus | reverse complement strand
ATTACTATTTCTTCAAAGAAGAGGATGGTCTTCTGCAAATGGAATCATAAAGAAATATGTTGACATTTAGAGTAAGTATATGTAAAACACCAGTGTTGGGAACACAGGAGGTATTTAATAACTAGTAATTAATTTTTTTTCTGATAATTTTCTGCCCATCCATGCCAACAATCTATGCAGTAATGGAGATTTTCAGCATCTTTCAAATGTCTAGCCCTTTCTTATTCACTCATTTATGCTATTTGCTTGGCTTGTAATGTCCTCTTCTACAATGGTCACTAAAAAAATTCCTCTTTGTTCATAGAGATTATATGTTACTTTTTGGTGAATTATTCTGCTAATTTAGGCAGCATTTGTTTTGCTTGTATAGTTCTTAGTCACTTGAGTAAGACTCCTAGATTATTTATGTATTCAATCAATATTTGCTTGATGAACTCAGTATACAAATGCCTACATTATAGAATTTTGCACAAATTCAATTGTAACTTACATTTTTTATCCTACTCATTTTTCAAAATCTAGCATTTTACCTCTTTTTTCTGATTCTTCAAGGATTTATCCCCATTTTATTATGATAAAAAGTTCCAGAAAAATATTGCCACACATCTAAGAGAGGTGTATGCTTTTGTTATTTTTAAATATTCTCATACTTCCATTGTTTTTTCAATGCCAAAGTCTTAAGCCTTCAAACAATGCTTATTTATAAACTGCAGTCATTTTGTCTATATACCTTAAAAGAAAATGATGGTGAGCTTTAATCTATATTCATTCACCTTTTAACCCTGTTTCCACGGAATTCATAAGTCCAGTTCAGAGCTGTTTGGTATGCAAAATAGCCTGAACACTTTCAGACGTAGCAAATAAATGACCATTCTGGATTAGGTCAGTCTTGCAGCCTTCTATTTTTCACATTTCCAAAGTCTACATTTAGTTGATTCTGTAAGTAAGCAAAATAAGAAAATATATTCAGAATCTTATTACAAAAACAAGTCTAGCATTCTTCCTTGCACATATTAGACACAGAATGAATAATTGTCCAATTTAATTGATTTGTTGCTTCTTTCAATTGAATTGGAGATGGATTTATTGAAACTTCTTTCTTGGTAAGATTTTCTTTTTCTTAATGTATTTCACTATAATGTCTCATAAGGAAGGAAAGCCAGAAACATGGATTACAAAAATGTTAGTCTTTTGACAGCACTGGAGGGGAGCACAGAATTCTTTCATATAGTCATTTTCCACTTAAACTTTTGAATAAAATATATCAGGACTTTTGCATTTTATTGTTATTGCTTTACTGAAGTATGATTACAATGCAAAAACCTGCTCATATTTAACATGCACAACTTGATGTATTTAGGAGTATGTATACACCCATGGAACCATCATCACCATCAACATAGGCATTGCATCATCTTCCAAACTTTCCTCCTGTACCTTGATTGCTTTTAGTATGTGTTTGCATGTATGTGTGTATGATAAGAATAAAACATGAAGTTCTATCCTCTTTCAAGTATTGTTAGTCATAGATACTACTAGAGGCCCAGTGCACAAAATTTTGTGCATGGAGGGTGTCCCTCAGCCCAGCCTGCACCCTCTCCAATCTGTGACCCCTCTCATAATCCAGGACTGCTGGCTCTCAACCCACTCACCTGACTGCCTGCCTGATTGCCCCTAACTGCTTCTGCCTGCCAGCCTGATCACCCTCTAACCACTCCACTACCAACCTAATCAATACCTAACTGCTCCCCTGCTGGCCCGATTGCCCCTAACTGCCTTCCTGTGCCAGCCTGGTCACCCCTAACTATCCTCCCTTGCAAGCCTGATTGCCTCCAACTGTCCTCCCTTGCTGGCCCAATCACCCCCAACTGCCATCCCTTGCCAGCCTGGTCACCTCCCAACAACCTTGCAGTCCTGGTGGCCCCTAACTGTCATCCCCTGCTGGCCCAGTCAGCGCTAACTTTCCTCTTTTGCCAATCTGGTCACCCCAACTGCCCTCCCCTGCAGACCTTGTCCCTCCCACTGCCCTCTCCTGCAGGCCTGGTTGCCTCCAGCTGCCCTCCCCTGCCAACCCAATCACTCCCAACAACCTTCCAGGTTAGACTCCTTTTCTTTATGATTACCATTTTGTCTCCTACTACCCAGGGTAGACTCCTTCTCTTTATGATTGCCATTTTGTCTCTTACTGCCTGTCATCTGGCTTCTACTATGCATGCCTCAACTGAATAATTTCCCTTTTCTGTTTACCCTCATTCTCCCACCCCCCACCATACCCACTCCCATGGCTGCAAAGCTGCCACTTCCTACTTAAGCAGGATGGTGTCTGATCCCATTTGCTCCCTTCTTTTATTAGTAACTAACTAGCTACCTATGCTAACAGTAGCATTTTAAAAGAAATCCATAAATTCTTTATAACAATGAAATATATAGTCTAAATGAAATATGTGGTTTCTTTTGATCCAGATGCAAAGGTGCTTTCTTTCCTGGGTTCTTGTCCAGGTGGATTCAAAGAATGAAGCCAGGAACAAAAGGTGGTATATGAAAAGGTGGACATTTATTGGAAACAAGTACAGACTCCCACGTGGGGAGGGAGTACAAGGGGGTGACCCAATAAGTCCTTTTTCTAATGGTTATAAAGGCTGCAGTTCTTTGTTTCTTGATATTCCCCTCTGATTGGTCACTATAACAGCTTCAGAACTCAAACCCCACATGGGACTCCCCTTTTTTCTCCTCCTTCAGTGGTAGAATTCTCTATCTCCTGTGAAAATCTGTTTTCCTCTTTCTCCCATTTCAGCATTTCTCTATCTCCTGTGGTTTTTCCCTATCTTCTATAAATGGATGTCTTCCTCTTCCCTTTTCCAATGGCACTTTTTGTCCTTTGTGAATGTATGTCTTTTGGCAGCTCCATAATCCTCGCCTTTGTAGTGCTCCCACTATAGAATATCTTTATTTCTAAAACACCTTAAACCTGCCTATTATCCTCCTAAAAACTCCTTTCATGATACATTTCTTAATGTGAATAAAGCTTTTCTTAGTGTATGACCTGGATAACTATGTTGAATTTCCTTGCCTTGAATCAGTACTAATGTTTTAGTTCTGCTCTCAGAAAATCAAGTGTTATGCCTTAATATATCAGAAATTAAATGTTTGTGTGTTATTTTTTTTAAATAATCTAGGGTAAGAAACAGTTGTACTTCCTCTGAATGATATGACTTCAGGATTTTGCCTTCACAGAATTATTTATTCTGATTGAGAACATAAATCCAATACCTGGCTTTGGTCTGATCTGGTGGTTTTTTTCTCCCTTTGGTTTCCTCAGAACTGTGTCTACACATTCTCAGTTAATACTGAAGCTTCCTGACTATGCCCATTTCTCAAGACATGAGGTAATTTAAAACATGTATAAAATTATAAATTTCAAAATATACATTATCTCCCAGGGTTTGACCCTAGGTCATTCATTATTTCTATTACCTTTATCCCACTCAGTAACATATTCAGTCCCATAACTTCCAATATCATCTATACTAACACTTTACAGCTTTTATCTCTCTTCTCGGCTTCAAGTTCATATATCTAAATGTCTATTTGATTTCTTTACCAATATCTCAAAATGTAAGTATGCTCTTGTCTTTCTATTGTCCTCCTTTTTCTTCTCCAATCTTCATCAAATCAATAAATAACACCATATTCATTCTGTGGATTAAACTGAGGTAAAAATTATTAATTTTCTTTTTCTCAGCTTCCATACCTTACCTAGCAGCAAATCCTGCTATTCCTTTCCTAAATATACCTTATTTGCATCGCTACTCTGCTAGTTCAAGAAATCTTCACTCATTTGGGCAAATGCAATAGTCTATTTAATGGTTTGCCTGATTTTACTTTTGCTCCCTAATTAGCCATTCTGCACACAGCAGCCATAGTGGTGTTTTAAAATTCATGACATCCTTCTGCTGTAAACCCTCCAATGGTTTCTCATTGCACTGAGACTAAAATCCAAGCTCTACACAAGCCTCTACATGGCATGGTCACTGCCTCCCTTTCCAGTCTTATTGCTTATCTCTCTCTTACCTTTTCCTTGCTTTTGCTCTGACCATGCCAGGACACTGTAAATTATTAGAAAACACCAACTTTATTTCCACCTTTGAAGCTTTGCTGCTTTTCCCTTTACTTTGAGCTCTTTGGCCTATAATCTTCATATGCATGGTTTCCTCTTTTTATCCCCAGTCTCAGCCCAAATGTCATCTTCTAAGAGACATTTTTTCTAACAATCAGTCTAAATTTCTCTCAGTTCTTCCCATTTTATCCACTATTATTTTGTACACCAGTACTTGCATTTTTCTACTTGTATGTTATTTTTTATCCTTTAAAATAAAAACTCTATTTAAACAGTGACCTTTTCTGCCCTTTCACCACTCTGTCTTCAACCTGTTGAAGAATAAGTAGGACACACTCAATATTTGTCCTGGGAGGGTATCTATAATAATAAAAGCATAATATGCTAATTAGATCAGACAGCTGAATGACCTTCCGGATGTCCTTCTGGATGAAGCTGGGACTGTGAGGGCCAAAGCAAGCCACTGCAGTTGCAAGAGCTGAGCCCTTTGTATGAATTTTGTGCATCAGTCCTCTAGTTGGCACCAGAATGGCTCGGTGGTTGAGCATCAGCCTATGAAACTGGAAGGTCACATTTCAAATCCCAATCAGAGCACATGCCCTGGTTGCAAGCTCGATCTTCAGTGGGGACCATGCAGGAGGCAGATGATCAATGATTCTCTTATATCATTGATGTTTCTCTCATTCTCCCTCTTCCTTTCTCTCTAAAATTATTAACAATATGTATAAAATTAACAAACAAATAAAAGATAGAAATAGTTTAATGATAATATGATATTGGAGTGATTGCCATTTAACCCACATTCTCCCTAATCTGGCTTAGTAACATGCAAGTCTAAGGGATATTCTTTACATAAATGAGTTTGTATGACTCTAGTAGGGGATTATAAAATGCTTTTGTCTATTATTCTGTAAAATTTTACAGCAAAGAACCTCACTTAATGATGTTTAATGAAATGAATTCCAAAGTTAGTTTGCCTGGGAAAGGTTTCTTTCATCTTTTAACATATTATCCTTTGAAAATGCTGGCCTAAATCAATACAGAATCCCCTTGAAAAATAAGGTGGCAAGAGGAAAACATCTTTCTTCAACATTTTAGAAATAAAACCTCAATAAATAAAAACACATTTAACTTTTAGAATTTGGTAGGAAATTAGACATAACTGCATTGAAAGAAGAGAAAAAATATTCAGATAAGTAAACAAGAGTAAAAATCCACAAAACAATAATAACAATTACTGTATTTTAAAGTAAAAATAAAAAAGGATATTCTCAAATATTCTCAACTAGTTCCAGATTTAGAAGAATATTATTGGGAAATTTGGAACAGAAAGTAATATAGTCAGATAAAAAATTATAATTATCAAACTTGTTCCTTAGAAAATCTAAAAAATATAGGATAGTATCAACATGACTATCCTGATTATATTTAGGGAAAATGATGTAAAACCAGAAATTCAAAGTTAAATCAGGGGAAGAATTAATGAGATTAAACTAAGAGGAATAAGTCCATAAAATCTATATTTAACTACAAAATGGGGAGATAGTTTTAAAAAGCTACTCTAAAAATATCTGATTTTCAGCTGCATTAAATTTAACCAACATGGCTATAGTGCTTTGAGGTTTCATCATATGTTTATATTTTGCTTTAAGGCTTAGATGAAAAGCAAATATGTATGTTTCAAAAATGTGGCATAGATAGGGAATATATTTAACTCCCAAATGAAAAAAAAGTATATTTATTTTTAACACCCCTGTCTCTATATACCTCTCCACAGACACTGTTATATTTTTATACCTCATTCCTGGAAGCACTGCAGATGTCAGATCAATTTACAAAGCCAAAGAGTACGTCTGGGAATGGCATGGCAGCAACTGAAATAGTATTTAGCCAAATTACGAGTGTATGCCAAGGATGCCAAAAATCACAGTAACCTGGCAGGTATATAGCTATTATTTAACTGTGTGAGCATTGCTGGTTTCTCTACTGGAAAACTATTGGCTGTTTATGTGGTGAAATGGAGCCCATGATTTAGGCGAATATCTCTCTGTTTTGATGTCAGTAGTAACTGTTTGGGGATTGAACTCAATCTCAAAATAGGATTTCTCAAGAAAACCATTTGGGGGAATAAAAGCTTTTAACAAGTTATATAACTAAGGCATAAAAAAATGAGAGAATACCAATTTAGGGATTATTTTTTGGCGATAGAACTTAATATTCAGAATGGTGTTTATTTTCTGGAATACTTATATATTTTTCTTTCTAGTTAGTACTAAACATATTGTCTTCATCTTAGTGTTGCTAATTTCAATTTTATCTAATAACTAGAGGCCCAGTGCATGAAATTCATGAATTTAAAGGGGTCCCTCAGTCAGGTCTGCACCCTCTTATAGTCTGGGAGCCTCAGGGGATGTCTGACTGCCTCAGAGGCAGGAGAGGCTCCCACCACTGCTGCTGTGCTCACCAGCCATAAACCTGGATTCTCACTGAGCAGCACTCCCCCTGTAGAAGCCCACTGACTGCCAGGGGGAAGCTCCTGCATTGAGTGTCTGCCCTCTGGTGGTCAGTATGCATAATAGCGACCAGTCATTCTGCTGTTCGGCCTATTTGCATATTAGCCTTTTATTATATAAAATTTCAATTTTATTCTGTCAGAAAACTAACGTGATGATTATTGTTTTAAATAAGTTTCTCTACATATTCATGATTCCTGGATCTCTGCTTTCTCATCTGCGTACTGGTCTTGTGATCAATGTTGTACTTTAGAAGAATTTTGCTCTCCTGGTTCTAAAAACCCAAATTGCCCAAGTTGTCCAAGTATGGAAATGCAGCATTTGTTCTTGAATCTGTACAAATAATTTTCTCTGAATATATATTCTTCTTCTTCTAACTGGCAGTGCTGAATGGACACATTATATATACATATATAAAAATTATTCTATTTATTTATAAAATTTGATTTCATAATTTCAAATCTTTAAAATAGTCAATGTAGACATTTTGGACAATTTAAGAAGATTTCCAACAATTATTAAAAAAACACACAAATGAACATTGAAATTAGGATATTATTATTTGTAAAAGAGCCTTTTATGTTTTTATTATTCTGGGACATTACATTATTCAATTGATACATTTTTTTTCTTGATGAAGGATTTGCTATTTATTTTTTAAAATTTTATTGTATTGTTTAAAGTATTACATATAATAGTACATATATCTCCTTTTTTTGCCCATAGACCTCCCCACAGCCTTCTATACCCTCTGTAACATACCCTCCCCATCCTCCCACCCCAGTGTCTTGTGTCCATTGGTTGTGCTTATATGCATGCATACAAGTCCTTTGGTTGATCTCTTTTCCCTCTTCCCAACACTGCCCAGATGTAATTTGACAGTCTGTTCAGTGCTTTACTGCCTCTGTGTCTATCTTTTTGTTCACCAGGTTATAATGTTCTTTATTTATAATAAATGAGTGAGATCATGTGGTATTTTTCTTTCATTGTCTAGTTTATTTCACTTAATATAATGCTCTACAGGTCCATCCATGCTACTGCAAATGATAAGAATTCCTTCTTTTTTATAGCAGTGTAGTATTCCATTGTGTAGATGTACCACAGTTTTCTAATCCACTCATCTGCTGATGGGCATTTAGGCTGTTTCCAAATCTTAGCTATGGTGAATTGTACTACTATGAACATAGGGGTGCATATATCCTTTCTGATTTGTGTTTCTGGTTTCTTGGGACATATTCCTAGAAGTGGGATTACTGGGTCAAATGGGAGTTCCATTTTTAGTTTGTTGAGAAAACTCCATACTGTTCTCCATAGTGGCTGCACCAATCTGCTTTCTCACCAGCAGTGCAGGAAGGTTCCTTTTTCTCTGCATCCTCGCCAGCACTTGTTTGTTGATTTGTTGATGATTACCATTCTGACAGGTGTGAGATGGAACTGAATTGTCGTTTTGATTTGCCTCTCTCCAATAATTACTGACTTTGAGCATGTTTTCATATGTCTCTTGGCCTTCCTTCTGTCATCTTTTGAAAAGATTCTATTTAGGTCTGTTTTCCATTTTTTTATTGTATCATTTATCTTCCTTTTATTAAGTTGTATAAGGTCCTGGTAGATGTCTGAGATTAAACCTTTAGCAGAGATAAAATTTGCAAATATGTTCTCCCGTACAGTGGGCTTTCTTGTTGTTTCGTTGATGGTTTCTTTTGCTGTACAAAGGCTTTTTATTTTGATGTAGTCCCATTTGTTTATTTTCTCTTTAGTTTCCATTGCCCTAAGAGTGGTGTCAGTGAAGAAATTGCTTCAGCATTTGTCTGAGATTTCTCTGCTTGTAGACTTGCTAGTATTTTTATGTTTTTCTGTTGTATGTTTAAGTCCTTTATCCATTTTGAGATTATTTTTGTGTATGGTGGAATAGTTTCATTTTCTTGCATATATTTGTCTAATTTTCCCACCACCATTTATTGAAGAGACTGTCTTGACTCCATTCCATTTTCATGCCTCCTTTGTTAAATATTAGTTGAGCAAAGTGGTTTGGGTGAATATCTGGGTTCTCTATTCTATTCCATTGGTATATATGTCTGCTTTTGTGCCAGTACCAGGCTGTTTTGAGAACAGTGGCTTTGTGATACAGATTGAAATCTGGTACTGAGATCTCATCTATTTTGTTTTTCTTTCTCAGAATTGCTGTGGCTATTGGGGTCTTTTTTTATTCCAGATAAATTTTTGGAGCATTCTTTCTAGGTCTGTGAAATATGCCATTGGTATTTTAATGGGGAGTGCATTGAATCTATAGATTGCTTTGGCTAGTATGGACATTTTAATGATGTTGATTCTCCCAATCCATGAACATGATATGTTCTTTCATCTGTTTATATCTTCCTCTATCTCTTTTTTCAGTGCCTGTAGTTTTCTGCATATAGGTCTTTACTTCTAGGTATCTTAATTTTTTTGGTGAGATGGTAAATGGGATTGCTTATTTAATCTCTCTTTCTGTAACTTCACTATTGGTATATAGAAATGCCATAGATTTCTTGGCATTAATTTTGTATCTTGCTAGATTGCTGAATTCATTTATTAAGACTAATGGTTTTTTGATGGAGTTATTTGTGCTTTTTTTAATGTACAATATAATGTCATCTGCAAACAAGGACAGCTTTACTTCTTTTTTTTCCCAATTTGGATGCCTTTTATTTCTTCTCCTTGTCTAATTGCAATGGCTAACACTTCCAGTACTATGTCAAACAGGAGTGATGAGAGTGGACATCCCTGTCTTGTTCCTGTTCTTAGGGGAAATTGTTTTAGTTTTTGCCCATTGAGTATGATGTTGGCTGTGGGTTTGTCATATATTGCTTTTATTATGTTGAGGTATGATCCTTCTATTCCCACCTTGCTGAGAGTGTTTATCAAAAAAGGGTGTTGGATTTTGTCAAATGCTTTTTCTGCATCAATTGATAGGACTATGTGATTTTTATTTCTCAATTTGTTTATGTGATGTATCATGTTTATTTACTTGTGTATATTGTACCATCCTTGCATTCCCAGGATAAATCCTATTTGGACCTGCTATATGATCTTTCTGATGTACTACTGGATTTGATTTGCTATAATTTTGTTGAGGATTTTGGCATTTATGTTCATGACAGATATCAGCCTGTAATTCTCTTTCATTGTGTTATCTTTATCTGGTTTTAGTGTTAGGGTGATGCTGGCTTCATAGAAGGAGTTTGGAAGTTTTCCTTCCTCTTAAATTTTCTGTAATAGTATGAGGAGGATAGGTTTCAGTTCTTCCTTGGATGTTTGGTAAAATTCCCCTGTGAATCTGTCTGGTCCCAGGCTTTTGTTTGCTGGAAGTTTTTTGATGACTGCTTCAATTTCTTGCATAGTTATCAGCATATTGAGATTTTTAGAATCTTCCGAGTTAGTTTTGGAAGGTTGTGTTTTTCTATGAATATGTCCATTTCCCCTAAATTGTGTAATTTGTTAGAGTAGAGTTGTTCATAGTATTTTTTAACAATCCTTTGTATTTCGGTAGGGTCTGTTGTTATTTCACCTCTTTCATTTCTGATTTTGTTTATTTGGGTCCTCTCTCTGCTTCTTGGTGAGCCTGGCTAGAGGTTCATCAATCTTGTTTATTCTTTTGAAGAACCAGCTCTTATATTCTTGATCTTTTTGTTTGTTTGTTTGTTTGTTTTAGTCTCCATGTCATTCATTTCTGCTCTGATCTTTATTATTTTCTTCTTTCTGCTCACTTTGGGCTTTTTTTGTTGCTCTCTTTCTATTCTTTGAGTTGTTGAGTTAGATAATTCATTACCATTTTTTGTTTTGTTTTGTTTTTTTGAGGTAGACCTGTATTGCTATAAACTTCCCTCTCAGGACTGCTTTCATTGTGTCCCATAGCAGTTGTGTTATTGTGTTTTTACTGTTATTAGTCTCCAGGATGTTTTTAATTTCTTCTTTGATCTAATCATTGTTTAATAGCATGCTATTCAGCTTTGAAGTGTTTGAATTTTTGGAATGTTTTTATTTTAGTTTATTTCTAATATTATGTTATTGTGGTCTGAGAAAATGCTTGATATGATTTCAAACTTTTTGAATTTGGGGAGACTTTGCTTGTGACTCAATATGTGGTCTATTTTTTAAAATGCCCATGTGCAGCACTTGAGAAGAACATATGTTCTATGGCTTTGGGGTGAAATGCTCTGAAGACGTGAATTTGGTCCATCTGATCTAGTCGGTTATTTAGAATTACTGTTTCTTTTATGATTTTTTGTCTAGTGTATTTATCCAGTGATATCAGTGATGTATTAAAGTCTCCTACTATGATTGCATTGTTGTCGATCTCTCCCTTGATATATTCCAGGATATTTTTTATGTATTTGGGTGCTCGTGTATTGGGTGTGTATATGTTTACCAGAGTTATTTCTTCTTGTTGAATTGCTCCCTTTAGTATTATGTAGTGGCCTTCCTTATCCCTTGTTAAGGCCTTTACTTTGAGATCTATTTTATCAGATATAAGTATTGCTACCCCAGCTTTTTTCTCATTTCCATTTGCCTGAAAGGTGTTTTTCCATCCCTTCACTCTCAGTTTTTTGTGAATCCTTTGCCCTGAGGTGGGTGGGGTCTCTTGTAAACAGCAAATATATGGGTCATGTTTTCTTATCCATTCAGCTACCCTATGTCTTTTGATTGATACATGTAACTCATTTACATTTAATGTTATTATTGACAAGTTCATGTTTGTTATCATAATGTTCCTTAGTATTTGTATTTCTTCTTGCCTTTCTCTTTTTTTCTTTTTATAGCAATCCCTTTAGCATTTCTTTCATTGTTGGCTTTGTAGTGATAAACTCTCTTAGCCATTTTTGTCTGTGAAGCTCCTGATTCCACCTTCAATTTTGAATGATAGCCTTACTGGTATAGTATTCTTGGGTTTAGTTCCTTGCTTTGCATCATTTTGTATATTTCATTGCATTCCCTTCTGACCTGGTGTGTTTCTGTTGAGAAATCAGTTTATATTCTAATAAGAGATCCCTTGTAGGTGACTTTCTGTGTCTCTCTGGCAGCCTTTAAGATTCTTACTTCGTCTTTAGTGTTTGCCAATTTAATTATGATGTGTCTTGGAGTCAGTCTTTTGCGGTTCAACTTATTTGGGACTCTGTGTACTTCTTGGATTTGCATAGTTTTTTCTTGCCAATATCAGGGAAGTTTTCTGTCATTATTTCTTTAAATAAGTTTTCTGTTCCTTGCTTCTCTTCCTCTCCTTCTGGTATATGTTTTACGCGAATATTGTTTTGTTTTGCATTGTCCCAAAGCTCTCTTAGGCTCTCTTCTTGCTTTTTAAGTCTTCTTTTAAGTTGCTGCTGTGTTTGTGTGTTTTTTCCTATCTTGTCTTCTAATTCGCTGTTAGGGACCTCAGCCTCTTCTAGTCTACTGTTTAAGTCTTCCATTGTGTTCTTTATTGCAGCTATGTTGTTCTTCATCTCCTCTTGTTTTCTTTTTATGTTGGTGACATTCTCATTCAGCTCCCTATAGATCTCATTGAGTTGTGTGTATTTGTCATCCAGCCATTTGAACATCCTTAAAACCATTATTCTGAATTCTTTCTTTGATAAGCTGCTGGCCTAAATTTCATTTAACTCCCTTTCTGGTGATTCCTCTTTTTCTTTTTTGTGGGGATTGTTTTTTTGTCTTCCCATGTTTTCCTGTAATGTTTTAATTATAGATCCAATTGCTTTACTATCCAGGTTCTTTTGGGAATGGTGTTACTGGTGTATTCTTTCAGTTCTCCTATACTTATTAATCTATTGTAGCTCCCTACTTGAGCTATTTGGGTTCTCTTGTCATAGACCTATGAGCTTGAGAGACACAACTGTGGTGTCTAGAAGTCGGCAGCTGTGGAGGGGAATGTCTCTATTTTTGCTGTTTTGAACCCTTAATTGAGATCACGTGTGCTCAGCAGGGACTCACAGTGGCACCAAGGAACTGTCTGTTGGGGTGATGTGGCTCAGGGGGGGGCTACACTTTGGAGAAGCATGACTGTGGTGCCCAGAGTTCTACAGTTGTGGGGTGGGAAGACTTAGCTTTTGCTGCTGCACTTCTGGTGGATGGGCGCTTACTTGCAGTGATGGCTCACAGGAGCACCCATAGTAAGTTTGCCAGCAAGGCACACTGAAGCACTCTGAAGGCCCCTGGCAGGGTAGCTGTGTAACTGCTGGAGGGAGTGTAACCCTGTTTGGTTGAGGTCACAGCCAGGGAGAGCTCACAGTGGCTCCCAAGAACTTTCTGTGAGTAGATGGGCTCAGGGTAACTGCCTGTTGGAACTTTGTATCTGTAGAGGTATGATTGCTGGGTGCAGCTCTCTAAGACACTCTGAGGAGTCCTGGCACTGAGGTTGAACTGCTGAGGTTAATATGGGTAGTTATTCAGGAAGAGGGAATTCAGAATTTCTACTGTGGGGCAGGGTGTCCTTATCTATACCGAATCACACCCAGCAGAGACTCACAGATGCTCCCAGAGCACAGTGTGGATAGATGGGCTCAGGTGTCCTGTTCCTTTGAGATTTAACTATCCCTTACTTACATACACACCACATACTTTCACACACTCTCCTTTCATCCCCTCACTCACTTCCTCTCCCTCACCTCTGTCCTGCCAGCCACCATCTTTTTCAAGCTCCTCACAAATGTTGTTTCATTTTGTGTTGTTCCAAAGCTCCCTTAGGCTCTCTTCTTGCTTTTTAAGTCTTCTTAGCAGTTGCTGCTGTGTTTGTGTGTTTTTTCCTACCTTGTCTTCTAATTCACTATTAGGGACCTCAGCCTCTTTTAGTCTACTGTTTAAGTCTTCCATTGTGTTCTTTATTGCAGCTATGTTGTTCTTCATCTCTTCTTGGTTTCTTTTAATGCTAGTGACATTCTCATTCAGCTCCTTATAGTTCTCATTGAGTTGTGTGTATTTGTTGTTGAGTTGTGTGTATTTGTCATCCAGCCATTTAAATGTCCTTATATCCATTGCTCTGAATTCTTTCTCTAATATGCTGCTAGCCTCAATTTCACTTAACTGCCTTTCTGGTAATTCCTTTTTCTTTTTTTCCTTTGGGGATTATTTTTTTTGTCTTCCCATATTTTGCTGTAATATTTTAATTGTAGGACTAATTGGTTTGATACTCAGGTTCTTTTGGGGCTGGTGCTACTGGTGTGATCTCTCAGGTCTGCTGTGCTTGGTAATCTGGTGTAGCTCCCTACTTGAGCTATTTGGGTTCTCTTGAAGTAGGCCTGTGAGTTGGAAAGGTACAACTGTGGTGTCTAGAAGTCAGCAGCCATGGGAGGAGGATGTCCCTATTTTTTCTGTCTTGCACCCTTGATTGAAATCGCACATGTCCAACAAGGATTTGTAGTGGCACCCAGGAACTGTCTGTTAGGGTGATGAATCTTAGGAAGCCTGCATGCTGAAAAGTCATGAGTGTGGTGTCCAAAGTTCTGTAGTTGTGGGGTGGGCAAACTCAGCTTTTGCTGCTGCACCTGTGGTGGATATGTGCAAGCTCCCAGTGGAGGATTACAGGAGCACCTGTGGTGCATTTACCAGAGAGGGGCACTGAAGTACTCTGATGGGCCCTGGCACTGAGTCTGCATAATTGAGGTGTCTGTGTGCAGGATGAGTGAATTCAGAATTTCTACTGCCAGGGAGAGTACATCCCTGTTTGTCCAAGATCATACCCAGCAAGGACTCACAGCAGCTCCAAGCACCCTGAGGATAAATGGACTCAGGATGCCTGCCTATTGGAAGTACATGCGCGGACTGGTGGTGTGTTTGCCTGTGAAGAGCTCTGATGCTCTTTGATGGGCCCTGGCACTGAAGGTAAGCAGCTGGGGTGTATGTGGGCAGTTATACAGGAGGAAGGAGTTCAGAGTTCTACTGTGGGACAGCATTGTCCTTGTCTGTACAGAATCACACCCAGCAGGGGCTCAAAGCAGTTCTCCAGAGGACCCTGTGGATATATGGGCTCAGGGTGCCTGCCCCTTGGAAATGTGCACATCTATGGTAGTGAGCACAGAGCTCTGACACACTTTGAGGGGCCTGGCACTGAAGTTACACTGCTGGGGTGTCTGTGCAGGTGTCCAGGAGGAGTGAATTCAGAAATTCTACTGCTGGGGGCAGTGAGTCCCTGTTTGTTCAAGATTATACCCAGCCAGGAATCACAGCAGCTCACACAAGTGTCCTGTGGATAAATGGTCTCAGGGTGCCTGACTGTTGGAAATGCTTGCCCCGGAACTGGTGGTGCATTTGCCTGCACAGAGCTCTCACGCACTTTAAGGAGCCCTGGCACTGAAGTTACACAGCTGGGGTGTCTGCGGGCAGTTATTCAGGCAGAGGAAATACAGACTTTCTACTGCGGGGCTGTGCACCATTTTCTGTACAGAATCACAGCAGCAAGGGCTCCCAGTGGCTCCCAAGTTCTGCCCATGGGATGTCTGCGTGGCTGGAAACTAGGTAAAGAAAGTGGTCTCCTTAGTTCTGCCACTGGGGAGGGGAAAGATGCACTTGCTTTGCAGGAACGGTGCACCTTTGGAAGTGGAGGTCCCAGAGTCCCCGGGTCTGCAGCTGGGGTAGTAGGATTTTGGCAGGAGTGGCTGCTGGGTTGCAGGCAGTGTCAAAGGCCTGTCTGGGTGGTGGTGCTGATGACTTCCTTAAAAAGGCCGTTCTTCTTTTCCAGATGGCATGGGTTCCGTGCCTGAGTCCCCCAGTCCGGGGAGAGAGTTCCCACATAAGAGGTAGTAGTCTCTCCTTGTCCAAGAGAGCCTGGTCTGCCAGCCCCTGCTGCTCCTGCGACATTTAACTGTCCCTCACTCACTGACACACACACTGCACACATCCACACACTCTCCTTTCACTCCCTCACTCACTTCCTCTCCCTCACCTCTGTCCTGCCAGACGCCATCTTTTTTTTTTTTTTTAGTTGATACCTTTTTATTTGGGATTTTTCATTGAAGAGTCTTAAATAATTTCCTCTTTTATGCTATATTTATAACATACAGTAATATTGAATTGGTTTCCATGATTTTTACATCATAGAAAGTTTAAGTATGATCTGAATTTTCCAAATTATTAGCAGAAATTTATTCTTTTATAATTTAAAATAAAATATCCTTCTTGTCTCTCATGATTGCCCTGTTTATTTCTTAATTTTATTTCATTTTCTCCTAATTATAATTGCCAACTTTTTGTGCAGTGTTACTTTATTTTAATGACCCTGCACTTTAATATTTTATCAGTTCTGGTTTTTATACTTTTACAAAATCCCTTAACCTCTGCAATTATTTTATTATTTCTACACAGAATGCAGTTTATATTATATTACTATTTTGTTTAACATAATATTTAGTTAATATACATATTATTAATGTACATTACTCTGCAATTTGCCCAGTTTGAATTGCTTATGCTGTTTCTAAATTCCTTCTTTTTGCCATTATATATAACACTGTGATAAATGTCATTATGAGCACTTCCTTGTAAATTTCTTTGATTTTTTTTTTCCTGAGGATGAATTCCTATAAGAAAAAAAAAAACTAGTCTAAATACTTTATTTTTGCAGCTTTGTTATACATTGGCAAATTAATTGTCTCTGAGAAAGTTTAGAGAATATCCATTAGTATACATTTGTAAGTTTACTTCTGAAGCATGTAGAAATAGATTTAGATAATATTTGACTTTTTTCCAGCTATCACATATTTAAAAAATATAAGTGGAATAGGTGACCCAATAATTTCTCTCTTTTTTTTGCAGTTTAAAGAAATGATTGAACAAATTTCAAAGATATTTAGTTTTAGAATTCCATTAATAAAGAGAAAAAGAATAGATATGAAAATAGAACATTTCCATAGAGATTTTAGTGCTATCTACAGAAGAAATAATTTAAGTAATTTAGCACTGAGTTATAAACTTTGAACTCTATTTTTCTATAAAGGTAAGTTTTTACTTTATTATATAAATAAGGGAAGTGAAACATATCTAAAGTTGTTAATTCTTTCATTGAGATAAGTTTAGGAATATTATTGGGGAGAACCAGAATGAGGCTATTCTATGTTTTAATAACCTCTTCCCTCTGACTTCCATTTCTTTTGTCAAATTTTCTGTACTCTCCATGGACATTCTAACATTGGAAAAATACATTTCACCATAATTTAGAATAACAAGACAACTTTCCTGGCCTGCTCTGACATAGGCCTTCAGTTTTGTATATTGTAATGGTTGCTTAGAATGAGGGAACATAATTCTTTTTGTACTCTAAAGAAAGAGATGAGAAATATATATCATTGGCTTTGGAAATGGCTGTGTTCAAATTTGTGTTTGCTACTTATTTAATTTGTGACTTTGGGGAAAGCTAATTAATATCCCTAAGTTTCAGGAATATTAAATGGTAGGATGAAAATTTATATAAATTAATTTGCAATCTATTGCTTATCACTTGTTTTCTTATTTCTTATTAAAATGTTTTCACTGTTCAATGTTGTGTGGTAAAGGTGTGTGTCTGAGTGCACACAATTTAATAAGTTCTAGAATCATAAATATGTATAGTAGCCACTTTTTTCTGAAAGAACTTACTGAAGGGAAACTTGGATACAAATGTCAGATCTATCATCCATGAGCTACATGACCTTGGATAAGTTTCTTAATTGCTCCTCTGTTTTATACACCAGCCATTTCCTTTCCATGTACTAGCCGGGTGAAGAAATTGCTGGGTAAAATGAGTTTTATTCATGGAGCTGATTCTTTATCTCTTCCAGATCTTTTATTATACCCTAGCTAACCATCTCATTATGCACACCACTAAGGTCAGAGAAAGGTTGTGAAACAACAAAGACTTCTTTTATCTCTCAGTGTCATTACTAATGCAGAATATCCTTTACATTTATACTAAACTACCACTTACAAAAATTTCTTTCTTCTCTCGGTCTATCATTGCTATAGCAATGATATGTAATTTCTTATTTTCTTTTAAGTTGTAAACCAGTTTGCTCAGAGCACATGTCAAACTCTTCTTGCAAAGCAATGGATGAACCAATCCCCAAGAGACATCTGTATTGAATCGAGAGCTCCCTGGAGCTAGGAATATTTCTTGTTTTGTTTCAGTTGTCTGTTTCCTTTATAATTTTTATTTGGGAAAAGTTTGTATTGAATTCACAATCCATCTTATTCTTCTCTTCACAAAACAATATTAGAAATGAAATAAAATCTATAGCTGCCATATTGTTTTTATTCTTTTTTTAATAAAATCTTTATTATTCAGATTATTACATTTGTTTTTCTTTTTCCCCTCCATAGCTCCCCTCCACCCAGTTCCCACCCTTCCCTCTATCCTTACCTCCCTCTGATTGACCTCATCCATAGGTTTATGATTTTTGTCCAGTCTTTCCCTGTACACCCCTCACCCCTTTCCCCCTGAGAATTATCAGTCCACTCCCTTTCTGTGCTCCTGATTCTATTATATTCACCAGTTTATTCTCTTGATCAAATTTCTGATTCACTTAATTTTTAAATTCACTTGTTGATAGATATGTATTTGTTGTTCATAATTTTTTATCTTTTACCTTTTTCTTCTTCCTCTTCTAAAAGAGTACTTTTCAGCATTTCATATAATACTGGTTTGGAGTTGATCAACTCCTTTAGCTTTTGCTTATCTGTGAAGCTCTTTATCTGCCCTTCAATGCTGAATGATAGCTTTGCTGGATAGAGTATTCTTGGTTGTAGGTTCTTGTTATTTATCACATTGAATATTTCTTGCCACTCCCATCTGGCCTGCATCATTTCTGTTGAGAAATCAACTGACAGTTGTATGGGTACTCCCTTGTAGGTAATGAACTGTTTTTCTCTTGCTGTTTTTCATATTCTCTCTTTGTCTTTTGCTCTTGGTATTTTAATTATGATGTGTCTTGGTGTGATCCTCTTTGGATTCCTTTTATATGGGGTTCTGTGTGCTTCCTGGACTTGTAAGTCTATTTCTTTTACAAGATGTGGGAAGTTTTCAGTCATTATTTCTTCAAATGGGTTTTCAGTATCTTGCTCTCTCTCTTCCTCTGGCACCCCCACAATTCTGATGTTGGTATGCTTGAAGCTGTCCCAGAGGCTCCTTACATTATCTTCATATTTTTGGATTCTTCTCTCTTCTTGCTTTTCCAGTTGGTTCTTTTACATCTCCTCTTGGGTCTCACTAACTTTATCCAACTTTTCTAGGATATTCTTGAAAAACCTTATAAGCATGGTTTTGAACTCTATATTCAGTCGTTTGTTTTCCTCCATTTCTTTTGTTTGTGATCCCTTCCCTTGTCTCGGCATTTTCACTGTGCTGGGAGAACTTCTGTGTCTGATTCAGACTTATGATACCAGACTTGCAAAACTGCAGAAGCCTCTCTGTTGAACTTGGGATGAGTGGCATCTCAAGGCTTAAGGGACCGCCTTGCCTTCCAGTCGGCCCTGCCCTCCATGGCCCCTGAGTCTCACATGACTGGGTAATTGCTGGAGCGGTCCCTGTGCATGTGCATGGGCTTTCTTTCACAGTGCCTCTCGACTGCTGCCTTTCCAGCTCCCTTGCACTCCAGGACCATATGAGTCTTGGTCTCCAGGGTTTCGCCCGAAACTGGGGTTTAGTGGAGTTAGAAGTGATGCAGTTGGGAGGGTCTGTCTCCCGCCCACTTGTGAAAGCCAGTGGCACAATCAGCAGTCTGTCTTATGCGCACCTCCAGATTTCTGATCTTTTGCGATTCCCCTAAATTTTCATGCACTTCTCCCTTTTCACAGTCCAAACTCCCCCTGTATGAGTTTCGGCTGGATCTGGGGTTTAGTGTCATAGAATAAGGGGTTCAATGCAGTTGAGAGACTCCTTTTCCCTCCCACCAGAGAAAGCCAGCCAGGTACTCAGCACCTGGTCTCTCCACAGACGCGGTCTCCGTACCTCAGCTTTTTGCAGCTCCTCTGGGTCTCTATGAGTACCTCTCTTTCCTTTTAATTATAGAATTTCTACTCAGCCAGCTTTCCTGTGGTTCTGTATGATGTCTGTTCTGTCTTTTAGTTGTAGTTTTGAAATTGTGCGAGGGAGCAGTTTAGGTGTTTACCTATGCCACCATCTTGGATTCTCTCTATAGCTGTCATATTCTTAATCCACAGTTACAGTAATGGTTGTGAATTTGGCATTTACATACCTGGTAGATGATTTCTTATGTAATTGTTTAGAGTTAATGTTTTTCATTGATTTGCATTTATGTTTTGTAATAAGGTTTTCTAATTTCAGTCCAGTTATCTACTTTGAGATTTATTTTTTGCTATTAAGTTTTGTAGCCTATTACTTACTATGTCATTATTTACTATAAAATAATATTAATATTTTTAAATGTGCATTGCATTATTGATCAATATTCTTTAATTTTCTAATCATTTTTAACATTTAAAACAAATTATCTTCCTTGTCTCAAACTGGTTATAAATAACAAAACCATCTTTTCCTATGGTTCAGACTTATCCATGATCAGTTTTTTTACATCAAAAGCACTCAAGTGGTGCCCTAGCTCATTTGCTCAGTGGATTGAGCATCATCACTCAAACTAAAGGATCATGGGTTCCATTCTGGTCAAGAACACATACCTCGGTTGCAGACTTGGTCCCTAATCCCAGTTCCCCATTCAGGGCATGTGCACCAGAGGCAACCAATCCATGAGTCTCTCTCATATTGATGTGTCTGTCTCTGTGTTTTTCTCCCTCCCACTTTCTCTAAAAATTAATGGAAAGATATCCTTTAGTGAGTATTTAAAAAAACACACTCAAGTGATAAATGAAAGATCTAAGATATTTAACAAAATGTAATCCAATTCAACTGAAATTATGAAAACAGAAACAAAATTTCATGTTATTATTGACACAATGAAGTCAGTATCAGCATTGTAGCTCTCTGAGATTGTCCAAAAAATGTTAATATCTTACTTCTATCATAAAAAGTAATTTTTATTTGAAAAAAAGCAAAGTAATCACTACATAAGAGTTTTAATGTAGATGATTTTGTTTTTAATTTATTCATTCTGGTTGGCTAATATAATGACTCCTATCACTGACTTATGAAGTCAATTATTAGTTAATGAATTAATAGCTAAGAAAGAAATTCTAGACTATACTTTAAAATATTCCACATGCTGGGTTTAATATTTGATCCCCTGGAGTAACATTTCTGTGTGTAGGTAATAAACACGAGTCTAAATTATTCTGTACATATGAAATTGTGTTGTTCCTTTTGCAATATCTCTTCCTTGATATTTCTGTGGTAGCAAATAGTAAACTTTACTTCTCAACAATATATAAAGTGAATTGGAGTTTGTATTTTATAACAGCTAAATAGTTA
>JAAGEH010002475.1:0-16130 GCA_011751065.1 Lasiurus cinereus | reverse complement strand
TCTTCTTCTTCTTCTTCTTCTTCTTCTTCTTCTTCTTCTTCTTCTTCCCCTCCTCCTCCTCCTCCTTCTTCTTCGTCTTCTTTTTCATTTAAAATAATAAGAAATGTGTTCTTTCTGAAAACAGAGAACTTGGCATTTATGAGCTCATTTAATTAACTCTTGTTAGAGATGGTAAGTTGTTGGACCTTTTCATTCAATTTATGGAAAATTCTATACTTTAAAAAAAAAGTCTGGCCGAAACCGGTTTGGCTCAATGGATAGAGCATCAGAGGCATCTGATCGATGTCTCTCTCTCATTGATCTTTCCAACTCTCTATCCCTCTCCCTTCCTCTCTGTAATAAATCAATAAAATATATTTAAAAAAAAAGTCTGTTCCAGGAATGTATCAGTTTTACATGTATCTTTATTAAAAGAAAAAATCAAAGGCCATTTTTGTGCATTTTATTAAGAAAATTAATTAACATATTTCAATCAAATTGTATAAAGCATGAATGTTTAGTGTAAATAGAGGATTCTGAGAGTGGATAAATTTTTTCCAGTTGCAAAGTTGAGCAGTGTCTATGCTAATATGGCAGTAAAATCCTGATGTGTTTGGACTCTGCCACAGCTCACTGCTACAATCTTACCAAGGTCTGCAAAGACTATTTTAATGAGGCACAGATCTGGATTCTTTTCTTGGTTTTTTTTGAAGTCATTTGCAAATTTAGTAGAATCAAAATTGGTTATATTTCATTCTATACTAATAATCAGTGTTTTTGATAATTTCATGATTCTGATTCGCCGAAAAGGAAGTTTTTTAAGACTGCACTCCTGTGCAGATTTCCTGAATAAACTCTAAAAGGGAGAGAGGATTGAAGGCCAGCTACCATGGTTTTGTGCATCTTATATTTATTACAAGTATGGATATAAAAGTCATTTGAAATGAGCTACTTAAATTTTATGTTACTCTAGTTTCAAGGAATCTTTGTGACAGAGCTAAGATTAATTAGCTTATTGAAGCTGATTATCGTAGACCATGATTTCTGTTAATAACCATGTTTATCACCTTAATGTCAAATTTGCTTCTAGCAATTTACTTGATCACATAAATGTATGATGCATTGAACCTGCTGCATTTGACATCAGATACTTATTGAGAGTTGAGAGGCTTACTTCTGTTATATCATACCAGGTATTGCTCTCTCTATTCCACAAAACAGTTTAAAGTATTAATTTTTAAATATAGAGAATGTGTCTGGGAAAACTCAGAAATCACAGTAATGTGCATTCCATTTCTCATATCAAATGGGATTATTTCATCTGTAATTCTAAGTCTATACAAACCTAATGCTATAAATTACTTCATCAGTTCCCTTAGGTTATTTATCTGATTTAAGGTAAGAAACTGTTATTTTACTTTTAAGTATCTATATATATAAAAGTATAAGCTACCATTACAACTGGAATACTGGAAAAATCATGGTTGTTATAACATGCACTGACCATCAGGGGACAAAGCTTAATGCAGAAGTTGCCCCTTGGTGGTCAATGTGCTCCCATAGCCAACTTCCCATGGCTAGCCAACTGCCCCTGGTCACTCCCTCTGGCTGGCCAACCTCCTATGGTCCCTCACCTCATTCCTCCCCCATGCCAGCAGGCTCCAACTGGCCTACTGCCCACCCACCATGGTGGCAGTGAGGCAAGGGAAGGAGGAGGAGACAGGCAGGGAATTGCACAGTGGCAGGGCACCAAAGGCGGTATTGGCATCCAGCCTATGTTCCTTTTGTACCCCACCCAGTGACCTTTACCTCCTCTCCCAAGCCAGCTGAGACCTTCGGACCTTGAGCTGGGATGGGGAACCAGGAGTGGATGGCAGCGGATAGAGCCCCTGTCCCAAGAGGGCTAAGGGCTGGCTTCCTCCTCTGGGCTGGCAGCCAACCTCACAAGCCTCATCCCTCCCCCCGGCCAGCAGGCCCCAACTGGCCTGCCACCTATCCACTGCAGTGGCAGTGCAGCAGTGAGGGAAAGAAGATGGGGGGAGGTGGGGAACCATGTCGGCATCCAATGTCCATTCCTTCTGCGCCCAGCCCAGTGACCGTTGGCCAGGCCTAGGGACCCCATTCGTGAATGAATTTGTGCCCTGGGCCTCCAATTGGTGTATAAAAAAGCCAAAGATTTCTAGATGTTAATTTTGTATCCTGTTACATTGCAGAATTAATTTATTAAGTCTAGTAGTTTTTTTGATAGAGTCCTTAGGGTTTTCTATATATAGTATCATGTCATCTGTGAATAATGACAGTTTTATTTCTCCTTTTCCAATTTGGATGCTTTTTTATTTTTTCTTCTTGTCTGATTGCTGCTCATGTACTTTTAACTGGCTATAGAATACCTTCTGAAATTATGGCAGTAAAGATATGTTAGCACTGGAAGTCAATCTGGTATGAGAAAGCAGCCAGAGTGTCATGGTGGTAGAAATAAAATGTGAAAATTAAAGGTCAGATTCCAATCTCATTATGTGCAAACATGTATTTACTGATTGAAGCTGTATAAAGAGAAAACTCAGGCAATTTTCTGAGAATGTCATTCCAAATAACTTGATAAAGAATTTATATTCATATAGAAGAACTAGTTTACTTTTTTAAATCTTTATTAGGAAGATCTTAAAATTATCAAAAAATTAAATATATTTCTTATTGTATATTTCTAAAAATACTAGAATCTCACATGACCTTTTTATTTATACACAATTGTGTAGTTCATTTCCCTGAGCCACTGTGTACGGCTGTGCCAGTCATGTGATTTATATCTCAGGTGTCAACATTTACTACATAGACATGAAAAATTTGTGCAGTTTCTACAACCTCTTTCTGGCTGACAGAAGTAGAATGTATACTTTTAACAAAATCAGTATATTATGACAAATTTTAGCCAGATGGAAGTCAAGTGTCTAGAGGACACTCACTTTATATATGAACCTCTACTCATAGAGCATCATAATGAAAATTAGTATAAGCTCAAAATTTAACCAATGTAAAATCATGACATATTTTGTTCCTAGAATATAAAGATCAATTAGGGTAATACATGGAAATTCTAAGTACTATCTCTAGATTTTCAAGAAAACATATTTGCACTCTTTTACTTATCATCCTATATAATAAAAGAGAAACATGCAAATTGACAGTAACTCTGCTACACCCACAAGCCATGTCCACCAGCCAGTCAGGGGTGATTATGCAAATTAATCCAAACAAGATGGTGGTGGCCATGGAGCTGGAGCAAGCAGGAGGCTTGGGTTGCCCCCAGTGATGGAGAAAGTCAAGCATTCCCCACCCTGGCCTGCCCTGGTCTCCGCTCAAGGCTACAAAGTTTCAATTATAAAAGATAAATAAATCCCAACAAAAATGGCTGCAGCCAAAGAACTGGAGCCAGCTGGAGGCTTGGTTTTCCCCCACCTGGCTTGCCCTGGCCTCTGATCATGGCTATAAATTTTCAATTATAGAAGATAAATCAATCTCAGATACCTGCTTCCAGCCTATGCTTGAGTCACCTGGGGATGTGGCCAGCCTGCAAACCACCACAGGCCCCTCGCCTAGGATGCTCCATACCCCAAGGGAACCCCCACCCTGATCTGGGACAACCTTCAGGGCAAACCAGCTGGACCCCACCCATGTACCAGGCCTCTATCCTATCTAATAAAAGAGTAATATGCAATTTGACTGTCACTCCAACACACAAGATGGCTGCCCCTATGTGATCAAAGGTGGCTGCCTCCATGTGGACACAAGATGGCTTCCACAAGATGGCCAGCAGTGGGGGACCATCTTAGGGGAAAGCAGTTAGGGGTAATGAGGCTGGCAAGGGAGGGAAATTAGGGGTGACTGGGTTGGAAGGGGAGGGCGGTTTGGAGGGACCAGGCCGGCATAGGAGTTCAATTTGGGGAGACCTAGGCCTGCAGGGGAGGGGAGTTGGAGAGGGGAAGTCCAGCAGGAGAAAGCAGTTAGGAGCAATGAGGCTGGCAGGGGAGGGCGGTTAGGTTTAACGAGGCTGCCAGGGGAGTGATTAGGGGGTGATCAGGCTGGCAGGCAGAAGTGGTTAGTGGAAATCAGGAAGGCAGGCAGGCAAGCAGTTGGGAGCCAGCAGTCCTACTGGGATCAGGCCTAAAAGGGCAGTGGGACATCTCTCTATGGGTCCCAGATTAGAGAGGGTGCAGGCTGGGCTGAGGGACACCCACCCCACACCCCATGCATGGATTTCATGTACCAGGCCTCTAGTTATTAATAATAATTATAAGAAAATTTAAGAGTATAATAATGATAATATGAAAACTCAACCATTATTTTCTAGAATTTGTACAACTCTGATGTCCAGTGGAGGAAGTTAGTATACCACTTACATGATGTAAAACACTCCAGTGTGTATGTGTGTGTGTGTGTATGGTGCTTCTGTTTGTGTTGTCAAAAGTAATGAATTTATATAAAAATGCATCCACATGAAAAATGTACTTTTTTATGGAAATCATATATTACAAATATTAGTATTCATTAGCTATTTTTATAAAAACAAGTAAACATGAGGAACAACATAAAACAGATTTATCATGATGTATTTTATATCTATCATTTGAAAAAATGAATCAATTCATCATTGAGTTTATTTAACTAACAGAGTCTCCATTTCTGTTTGTGGTATAATTTAAAAAATTATTTCCCTAGCAGGGTTTCTGAGGTTCCTTTTACAGAGGCATACTTTAGCCTTATAGCTTTCAGCAACCTTTAGCAAAAAGGCATTTCGGGCAAGTCAGGTAAAAATGACTAAGCAAATGTGGAAAAATTTCAAATAGCGCTATTCTAATTGGAGTAAATAAAAATAGAGCTCTAAAAATAAAGATTACATATTAAGAGTAATGAGGAAATTAAGTTTTCATTAACATAAAATTGTCTTCTTTCGTCTTCCAACCTCAATAGTGCATTCAAACAAAGTTGACTAAGCCTCTTATTTACCAACTCAACTCACCTTCCATCCCATTCTCACCCTCAGTTCTGGAGGTGCTAAGGTACTCTAACTGCTCATGGCTGGGCCTAATTCTAACCAACAGATGTTTGCATCTCTGGGCACTTCCACAAAAAATATATTTATGACTGTGCAAAATAAGTCTTCCGGTATGCTCACTCAAAGACAAGGGTATACAAACTACTAAAGATGATGTAGTCTCATATATTTGCCACATATTTCACTACATATTCAAATTTGTATTTAATTTGATCATATCAAATAATATTATAACTCTGCTGTGTCAAAAGATGTTTGTATTTTGAATAAAGTATCTGACTCAGTTAATAAATTTTATTATCAGATGATAATCCAAGATGAAGTTCCTTATTTATTCTCTCTCTTTTGAGATCCATAAGATTATGACAAGCTTGTGGATTTACAAACCAATGCAGGAGAAAATTGAATAATATTTTTTGACAATTAAAATCCTTTATTTCAAAGTCACACGTAATTTATAATTAAAAGAGAATAATTTAAGGAGAGAATAAAATATAAATGTTCACTTAGAAGGTTAATATAATGCTCACAAGAATCTGAAACATGTAGTCTAATGATTAATTCAGTTTGAGACAAGATGCATCTCTTTCATTGCTGCTGAGAATCTAAATATTCTGGGACTACAGAAAGGCCCGCCTTTTGTGGTGTGTTGCAATAAGGCTCATGTTCTTTACACTTGAAGGGGTCTTCCATGTAGGACCTGACTGCTGTGTATGTCATGTAGAAGAGGAAGAACCCCTACCCAGAGAGAGGGTCTACTGCATCCACTGGTTTCAGAGGTTTTCAGGTAAAGGTGGAGATGAAAGTGTGCCATCAGGCGAGGCCTGAATGGAGAGGAGGGAACAGAGCTGTTTTAATACCCACTCCTCTCCTGAGAAGGGGACCATCAGGGCTTGGCCTTTGGCCTCCTGGATGGTTTGGAAAATCAGTTGTGAAGTGGAGAGTTTCACAACCTCTTACAGGGACTTGATCATCTTTAGCATCTCTGCCATCTCCACCTCTTGCCATGTGAGTGCTTAGATCTCTCTTTAGCTTGAACAAGGCAAGTGATTTCCTGTCTCAGCATCTAGTAGGTCAGTGATTTTTCTGTAAGCTGGATATATTTAATGACCCTTTCTCACACCTGGCATGGTCAAAGGATGACTTGATCCCCACACACCCTTTTCTGGTTGCACTCAACTTGTCAGTGAATTGGCATTTCTTCTCAATCCGTGCAGCCATTGTTTCAGCCAGGTGTACTTCACAACTTTCATAAAGTCCACTCACTCTGATGAGACCAACCAAGTCTGACTATAAAGGTAAGACCCACCATGAAGCTAATGATAGGTTGACAGGTGAATTTCTCCCACTGGAGGAGGAGATCAAGAAGGCATGAACTCAGGCCAGTGGTCAGCAGCTCCACCACCATTTCACCCAGCTTCCCAAGGTGGTGTCCAAAGTTCACTTCTACAGAGAACCCCTCCATGGCTCATCTGCACAGGGACAGCCTGGTCTCCACAGAGCTTCAGACCATAACAGACCCAGTAAAACTCCAATATTCCACTTGGAACCAGGCCAGCCTGGGCCAACCTGATTGGTTATCAGTAATATGGTTGGGGTGGGATTGAGGGGAGATTTATAAGTAAAAAGTCCTCATCTTTATGACTACCAAATGATCACTCTTCTTCATTTCTACCTGTATGTGTTTGTATCAGTGAGAAAATAGCAATCTTAAGTGTAGGAATTGATACCTTTTTTTTAAATAATATATTTTATTGTTTTTTCATAGAAAGGAAGGGAGAGGGATAGAAAGTCAGAAACATCCATGAGAGACAGACATTGATCAGCTGCCTCCTGCACGCCCCCTACTGGGGATGTGCCTGCAACCAGGATACATGCCCTTGACCGGA
This sequence comes from Lasiurus cinereus, assembly GCA_011751065.1. Lineage (NCBI taxonomy): Eukaryota > Metazoa > Chordata > Mammalia > Chiroptera > Vespertilionidae > Lasiurus > Lasiurus cinereus. The sequence goes on along the minus strand of JAAGEH010002475.1, from coordinate 9,209 downwards.
ATCGAACCTGGGACCTTTCAGTCCACAGGACGATGCTCTATCCACTGAGCCAAACTGGTCTTGGCAGGAATTGCTACCTTTTAAAAACTTTATACCTTTTATGATATCAACCAACCTTGTGCATGAAGGTATGCCTCGGAGATATTATGGGTTCAGTTCCAGGCCACTTCAACAAAGCCAGTATTGCAATCAGTTGAGTTGTCACCTTTTCCCAGTGGACGGTCATGCCTTCAATTGGTAAAAAAAAAAAAAACATAACATTTGAGATGATGTGAGATGACAATATGCTGCTGTGACAAGATGAAGAGTGATGAAAGACATAGACATGGTAATGTAGCATATACAAGCACTTATGTTACTGTACAGGTCATCCTATCAAGAAATAAATAATTGGAATTCAATATATTAATTTAGTAAAATGTCCATATTTCCAGATATGAAGTATCTTTATCCAGTCTTCTTCCTTTTAGTCTACCTTTCATTCAATAAAGTGATCTTTTTCTTACTCAAATTAGATCATATAAATCTATGCTTAAAACTCTCCAGTGGGATTCTCATTTACATAAAGACATTCTCCACTGACATAAAGACCAAAATGCTAAGTATTACAAATCCCTTAGTAATCTGACATTTGGATAACTTATCTTGTACTACTTTCTTAGCTATCACTTTTTTTTTTTAGTTTCTAAAATAATGCCATTTATTTTTCTACCTCAGAACATTTATTCATTTGAGTTTTTTCTACCTGAATCTTCTTCCTCCTACTCTTTTTTTTTTCTATACAAATCTACTTAACCTTCAGATCACATAGTATTACTGTTTTAGATAATACTTCTCTTATCCCAAATACTGTAATATGTTAGGCCTTTTAGGTAAATAACCACTTTGTTTAAAAATATCACTGTTTATAATCTTATGTATTTATATAATTTATTTAGAACATGATCTACTAGATGAAAAAGTCATAAGGGAAATATGTTTATTTTTTTCTGCTATTATATCTTCAACTTTCAATACTGAAAAGCTGAAGATAACAATTTTTTGTCCTTGATGCATGCTAGATGTTTCTCAGAAATTATCTCTTGAATAACTTAATACCCAATTAATGCATCCATTTAATATACTTGAGAGAAATTTCAAGCATGCCTCTATTCTTAGCTCTAAAACTGTGTCATATTTACTGGAGTTGCTGGATCTATCTTATGTATTTTGCTAAAGTTCAAGAAACAAGAGGAATCTCAGTTAGTGTATAACTAGTTAAACCTTGACCAGAGTCATTTTGAAAATAGAAACTTGTCCATAGTATGCCATTTTTTTTTATTTGTAGCCTGCTACCTCTCCTTTTTTTGCTTAATAGTGTTGCTTTAAAAAAATGTTTTAAATTGATTTCGGATAGGAAGGGAGAGGGAGAGAGAAGTATCAATGATGAGAGAAAATCTTTGTTCAATTGCCTCCTGCTCCACTCTGGGTATCTAGCCTGCAATCCAGGCATGTGGTCAAACTGTGACCTCCTGGTTCATAGGTCAATGCTCAAACACTGAGCCATGGGAGTCAGGTAAGTGTTGTGTTTAAAAGACTAATTTAAGTATCTGCTCTGATGAGAAGGTGACTTTGTGGTCAAATTATATACTTATTTGACTGCATTTAAACTCAATAATTTTCACAACCCACATATTAATGTATTATATTCATTGTACAAGTAGGCAAACTGAGGCTCCTTGTGATTAATTATTTTACAATTATACCCTTCAATAGTTGGCAGAACTGTGACTAGAGGATTGGAATCCAGTTCTGAAAAACTAATAATATTTTATTATTTCATGAAATTTTCTTTCTATTCTAAGTTGCAACAATTCCATGACTATATCCAGGAAAACTCATATAATAGTTATCTATGAGGTAGGAGCTGTCATCTTACTATGTCACTTCTCCAAAGGTAAGATCCTATTTTTGGTGGTGTTATTGGATGCCACAGTTCTACATTACAGATGAAATGAAGGTGCATTTTCTTCCTCTTACAGAAGTTCACACTGTGTATTATTCCTCTTCAATAAGGAATAAATCTACCAGTTGCAACTAGAGCTTTATTTTGCTCATATAAGTAGATGGATCACTAGACATAGTCCCTCCGAGTAATTCACATTGACAGTGACAAGTCATACACAAAAGGAACTCTCAAACTTGGATTCATTTTATACGACACCCTAGGGCAAGTGGATATTTTATTTTAGCTAACTGCAGAAATTTATCCTTATCATTGCCAATGTACTCACCAAAATTACTATAATATTCCAGCAACAGCTCTAGGAAAAGAATGCCTATCTTACCATCTGAAAAAATGTACTGCTTATAATTCTGCCTGAAAGCTAAACCTCCTTGATGTGGATTTTAATGTCAGTTTTTATTTTAGATTAACATGTAAAGTACTGATGTTTTTTATTGAAAATATACCTTTAATTAAAAGCATAAGTGTTTTTTTTAATTTAAACCTTCCCATTTGGATTAAAACACATAGTAAATCAGTTGCTTGAATATATTCTATGCATAAAACCATATATTATGTCTCCTCAAAACCACATACTTTAATTCCTAGTTCAAACCATCTGTTGTTTTTCCCTATGGTGGAATATATTGCATAATATTTTATTACTTCATAAAATTTGGAGGTAGAAAAGTGATCTAGAGTGATATTGTCAGGAAGCCAACCTGATAAAAAAAAATTCCTGAAATTTACAATCTCTAAATCAATTCCTCTATATTTTAGTTTTATAAATAAATGTATATACCACAAGCTGCACTCAAATATCAAAACCAATGCTTATGGGAATTAATCTCTGAATGAATAAGCACTTTCCTAGAATTTTAGAAGCAATAAAAGCCATGCAAATTTATTAAGAAATTGTGGGGAATGAAATTTTTCGTGCTTTTTTCTTGATGGAGTTAACTAGAAGGTTATCTTTGTTTTCACGTCTTCATTTTAAATACTTGTAAATGTTATCTTTAGAGAGGGTCCTGGGAAACAGCACTTACAGTCATCCATTCATTTCTTGGCAGGCATCTGATCTTCCTGGAACTGGAAAATAGAGGAATCTTTGTGTCTTCTTAGTCTTCCACTAGCACTCCATTTTATTACTCCCTTCTAATTCTTCAATTTTATCTTGATTTTTCATTCTCTCCATTTAACAGTTACCTCCATTTACAACCTTGAAAATATCTTCTACTTTTTAATATGTACTTTGAAGAGAACAAGGTGAAGGACAGGGTCTCCCCCTATCCCCACCCCCCTCACTTTACTGGAATACATAAAACCCTTAAAGATGCTATGAAGAAATTTATATACTCAGGAAAAAAGGCTGAATGATTAATATCTTAACTCCTCTGCATTACACATTAATGGTAAGCTGAATTTGGAAATAGGCTAGAAGATAATGAGAGACTAAGATTAGGCAGGTTGTGGCATTTCAGTGAAAAGTATGGAAGATGCCACTTTCAATATATGTAAATTAGCACACAATTTACTCCATAAGACAAAGTCTCCCACATTTGATACAGCAGAGCAGAAGAATTAGTAACTTCTCATATTTGCTTGGGGGAGACAGGTCTGCACCTTGTTAGCTTTTGGACATCTCATTACAGACCCCTGAGCTAATTCTGAGAGTATGTTTAACACATCTGATGCTTATTTGTTGTCACATTGGGCATGTTTCTACATTGTTCACTAGAGTTTAGGATTAATCTCTAGAGAGATCTGTCTCTATCTCAAAGGTCTAATCTTCCTTAAGGAAGGATTCAGATTCACTATGTTCTCAAGGAAACACACTTAAGAAAGAGAGACTAGCAAAATAGTCTATAAATATCCTTTAAAAACAGAAAAAAATCATTTTATCTTTTCACTCAAACATCTCATGAACATCCTGAAACAAAATAGATTTCTTCCCCCAAATTAGTTTCATTTGTAGAAGAAACATAAGTAAACACAAGTAGAATGCCTTGAAAATGGGAAAGAACATAGTAAAGGATTTCTTCCTCTTTTACTATGACTTTTTCTTGTTTAACTTGATTTTCTTCTGCTTTGCAGATGTGTGTTAGAGGATATGTGTGTAAGGATAATGTTCACCGACTCTTGCGGTCCTGCTTCCAGAATTTGAATAGAGATGGAGAATATAGTCATGAAACATGCAGCACCCGAAAGCTAAATACTTCCAGGGATAGAAAGGGTACCTTTTAATAAATCTTTTATACTATTACATTGTTTTCCACTTGAAAAGGAAAATATTCTTATACTCATTATGTGCATTAATTAGTGTATCACTTAAAAGAAGCCAAGGTTATTTATGTGGGGACCCGATAAGAGAAGCTGACTCCTTAATTAGTAAGCTTATCAACTCAACAAATTGCTTTCTTTTTTCTCTTAAAATTTCTGTAATGACTTAGAATTCACAACCATTTTGCAATGCGTGTTCTTGGAAGATTTTAAGAATCCAATTCTTTCACCTGATAGAATAAATGATGTTTATTAACAGAAAAGAGGGATAAATCTTCTAAATTAAAACAATAAAACAAAAGTTCTATAAGAGGTCATGGATCATATTTTAAAATCTTATAAAACATTTCAGTTGTAAAGTCAAGTCTAATAAACAAGGGCATTTTTTCCTAGGGAGATTGGTTATTGATTTTTTTGATAAGTATAGTTTGTCCTTACCATATGTTATAATAGGTACATTGTACATAATGCTTAGGAATGTTGCAATAGGGAAATCTCATTCCTTGTCAAATTTAAAATGGCATTATCAAAATTTTTGAATTGTTAAAAAATTAAAGACCAAAAGCCCATATTGTTTACTTTCTTATTTTAAATAGAAATTATTTGAGCTTCTTAAAGAATTAGCTCCTTATTTCTAGGGGGAGACTTTGTGACCAATTTCGTATTCAATCTGATACTATGATTTACTCATGTGTCAGTGTGAGGGGAGGAAATTGACTTAAGAAAAGCCAATTATTATTTTTTAATATATTTTATTTTTTACAGAGAGGAAGGGAGAGAGATAGAAAATCAGAAACATCGATGAGAGAGAGGTATCGATCAGCTGCCTCCTGCACGCCCCACTGTGGAGATGTGCCCGCAAGCAAGGTACATGCCCCCAACCAGAATTGAACCCAGGACCTTTCAGTCCGCAAGCCAACGCTCTATCCACTGAGCCAAACCAGTCTCAGCAAGAAAAGCCAATTATTGATATAATTTTTATTTTTATTTTTTGTGTTTTGTCTTCAACTTAGTTTTTTTCTGTAAGGTTGGCATTTGCATATTTTACTTTACATTAAGTTCTACATTTAAATCAGTTATAATCTGTCATTTATAAACTATGCTCCTTATATCTATATTTTTAGTGATGATTTGTTATTTTATGTGTTTAAAATGCAAAATATTAACATGTTGGTTATAACATGTCAATATATTATGAAATATATTTCTTACATTAAATCCCTAATATATATTCATCGTGCCAATTATTTCTATTCTTGAAGATGTTATAATTTATTGAGAAATAAGATCTATATATTCAGAGTGGCCATTATATTAAATATACTTTGTCAAAGAGAACTAAAGTTTAAAACTGCATTGTTTTATTTGTAATTGTATTTTTTTCCAAATATGCTTTATAACTATTCAAAAGAGTTTTGGGTTTCTTTAATCAGAAAGAGGACCCAAGTATAGGTTTATTAAAACAACTGGGTTTATGAAAACTAATGCAGACTATCTGTTGAGATTAAAAGGGAGAATGACTTAATTATAGTTGCTACAGATTGCTGTGTTAAATGATATAAGCTTTTGTCTTTAATGGTGGAATTTTATAAAAGTAGGGGCAATTTATTCAAACCATGGGGACTAATAGTAGGAAAAGTAGTAGGAGGAGACTGGTAGGGAGACTTTCTATGAAATTTCTCAAGCCTCGCCTGTTAACAGCTGGTTTAAAAAAATTATATATATATATATATATATATTATAGCCTATACAATAAAAGCCTAATATATATATATATATACATATATATATGTATATATATATAATAGCCTATACAATAAAAGCCTAATATGCTAAATGTCCAGTTATCCATTCAACCAACCAAAGTGTAATATGCTAATGATATGCTAAGGCCACTCAACCACTTGTTATGATAGGCACTGACCATGAGGAGGGCTGGCAGTCAACTAATTGATCAGTTGCTATGACGTGTACTGACCACCAGGGGGCAGGCAGTTGAATGGTCAACCAGTCTCTGTGCTGTGCACTGACCACCAGGGGGAAGACTCTCCAATCAGTAGGTGAGCTTGCTGTTGGGGTCTGGCTGATCAGGACTGAACGAGATGGACTGGAAATACCCTTGACCCTTCCCATGCTTTCTTCTGGGCTGGCCAACAGCCTATGTCCCTCCCCAGTCCTCGTCACTCACCAGTGGGGTCCCTCAGCCTGGCCTGTGCCCTCTCGCAATGTAGGACCCCTCAGGGAATCTTGGAGAGCCAGTTTCCTAATCCTGCAGTCTAGGCCCCCATTGGTGCACGAATTCATGCATCGGGTCTCTAATCCTATATAATAAAGAAGGAATATGCTAATTGACCCTCATATCATCACAAAGATGGCAGCGCCCACAGCCACAAGATGGTGCTGCTCAGTCCCCTCAGCCCTATAGAGGTGGCAGGTTATGGCAAGGCTGGGTCCGCCCTCACGTGGGCCTGTCCATTTTGCATGCTTGCCTCTGGAGTTCCCCAGTCCCCTCAAACCCCCAGCCGCCTAGGGCCGGCCTAAGGTGCAGGCAAGCCTTGGATGGTGGCTGCCCAGGTAACCAGGACCTGCCAAGGCTTGTGCACTGCTGGCAGTGGCAGCACCAGAGGTGTGATGGGGCCTCACCTTCTCCTGATTGCCCCAGACTGTGAGAAGAAGCAGGCTGGGCTGAGAGACACTCCCTCAGGGTTCATGCACTGGACCTCTAGTGTGTGTGTATATATGCATTGAAAGGTACTAGCTCACATGATATTTGGGAATGAAATGTGTCAAGTCCAAAGACCTGAAAAGTGAGTTGGTGAGCTAGAGACTCAGGAGAACAGACAGTGTAGTTCTTGTCCCAACACCAGCGGGTTTGAGAACCAGGAAGAGTCAATGTCCCCATTGGAGTTTGAAGACAGGAAAAAATCTTAGTTCAGCCAGGAGCAGTTCTCTTTTACTAGGAGGAAGATCAGCCCTTTAGTTCTATTAGGACTTCAACTATTGATGAGTACAAACACAGTGGGTAAGGAAATCTGCTTTATTCACAAAAAGTTTCTAAATTCTTTCTAGTCTCTTTTTAATCTTCAGTATAGTATTCTTTATATGTTAGCCTTGTGATAATTTTACAAAGTTGTTCAAATAATGCTATTTGTACAACAGAATTAGCCTTGACTTTATTCAGACATATTCCCCATTAGATATCCTTTTTTAAATGGCTTTATCATTTGAATAAAAGTACTAGGCTTGCTGAGACTGCTTTGGCTCAGTGGATAGAGCATTGGCTTGTGGACTGAAAGGTCCCAGGTTCGATTCCGGTCAGGTTGCAGGCGCATCCCCAGTAGGGGGCGTGCAGGAGGCAGCTAATTGATGTCTCTCTCATCAATGTTTCTGACTTTCTGTCCCTCTCCCTTCCTCTCTGTAAAAAAATCAATAAAATGTATTTAAAAAAAAAGTACTAGGCTTTTGTCTATTGGCTATATACAGTACACTGAGTGTGCCACCAGACACGAATCCCTGCATCTATTTAATTTAAAATGAACAAAAATGAAAAACAAAACCCAGCAAATGATTTTTAAGCATTTTGAAGAATCCTACCCTTCTAGCCTATGACTACCCTAACTTATAGTTTCAGTTTATGGGAATATAAGATAGTATTTATCTTTCTGGCATCTTTAACATATACTTGCATGTTAAATTATAGAAAATTTGTGCATGTGGGTGAGTGTAGAGGTAGTAATTTAGTGACCTGTTATTTTCTTATCTTGGTAAATTTTAGTTACAAAATGCTTAACTCTTTTGTTTGTCTCATGGATAATTATTTTCACTAATTGTCAATTTCTGTCAATGGCATGCAATAATTTGAGCCTCTACAAATGCATGGTCAGTCATCTGATTTTGAGTTGAGATTTAAGTAATCTTTTTTGACACTTGAGGGGATTGTAGGCAAATGTATTCTGGAGTCATTTATGATAATTCAGCCGTCCATTCAACAAATGTCCATTGATCATCAATGTTGTAGGCTGTGTGCGGGAGTCCAGAGATATAAAAATGAAGATAATTTGGTTATCGCTGTTAAAGAAGTTGGTCTAATTGTGGCTGTGTTCAGTATAGTAAGGGAAGATATAATCCTTTCAATTATCTTCAACTGGAGTTTGTTTGGAAAGTAGGTGAGCATTGCAGAGGAAGAGCTGCACAGCAGACACAAACTAGTGATATCTCTCTAGAAATGGATCTAAACTACTTCTGAATGGAGTGTATAACAAAATATTCCCAGAAATTTATTCGAAGTTTAAATAACATGTTTAAAGGACCTAACCTACTGCATGTCACATAGAAAACAGTTCATAAATAGTAGCTATTGTTATTGCAATTAATATAGAAAAAATGTCCAATTAACTTTTTTATGCTGGGTATATACACAACATGCAGCCTCAGGTCTGATAGTTTAAGCAGTTCACAGAGCTACTTGCCTGGCTTTTGGTCTTTAGATTATGAATCGTAAGGAGGTAAAAAAGAAGGCCCCCTACAGTAAAGCCAGACTATGCCAAGTGGAGGCGCTCCAGCATCTCAGACCAATGCATTGAGCAAGGAGGCTACACCAGGTACTAGGAAGGGAGAAAATATCCCAGGGAAATGAAATCACTTGGATATGTGAGAGAAGATTCTTCAAAATCCCTTCATGCCCCAGAACCAAGGCTTACAACTTTGAACCTTAAATCTTGAATCTCTCATGTCCTCTCCATCTGTGCTGCTTCACTGGAGCAGTTTTCCCTGACCTGAGTCTCTCATTTGCACATATCCTTCATGCTTCTGTCAGAGTTATATAGAAATAATTTGACAGTGATGCTTCCCTTCTTACAATTCTTACAAGTTTTCAGTTCCAAACTCTCCTCTCCTCTCCTTCCCTTTCCTCTCCTCTCCTCTCCTCTCCTCTCCTCTCCTCTCC
>JAAGEH010002474.1:0-30136 GCA_011751065.1 Lasiurus cinereus | reverse complement strand
CTCTCTCTCTCTCTCTCTCTCTCTCTCTCTCTCTCTCTCTCTCTCTGCGAAATGCATTATTATATCATTTATTCATTATTTTATTTTACTTTTTGTTTTATAGAACACAATATGAGATTTAACCTCTTAACAAATTTTTCTTTTATGAGTTATTTATTGACTCTCTACTGTATTAGGTTCCAGGAATTATTACAATTCAATCTATGCTTTATATCTGCCCAACCTGAAAAGAAAAATCATGCAGTTTGGGAAAAAAAATATGGCTGTATTCTGAATGAGTGGTTTCCACTTTAGTTGAACTCCTCAGCACTTCCTGTTATTCCTCTCTTCATTTCACCTGTGTGCATATTCTTTTGTGTGTGTTCTATACTTTTCTCTACTAGTTACCTATTTTCTTTCCTCTGTGTATTCTTAGCTTATTTCTCCCTATTGCTGTGACCAAGTTTCTCATCCCTTAAACATCAATGAAACCAATGTCAACAACAAACACTACCATAATTGCATCAGATTACTATCCAATCCTGGTCTTTTACACTTAAAATTTTTGAAAGAGAAATAGGTTCTCTGTTTATTTCCTTACCTCCCATTCTTTTTTTCTTCACCTTCTGCCATTTGATTTTGGCCCCTACCACTATAGTGGTACTATTTTTTGTAAAGCCACATTGCCAAATGCAATGAGAACATCCGTCTCCTTGTTTTACTGGACTTTTCTATTGCCATTGACATGGCTAATTTATCCCTTGGCTGTCTTTCTTCTCTTATCCACTACTTTGCACATTGTTGGCCTGATTCTCTTCAGCTACTCAGCTATTTATCTCAACTCTGACTTAACAGATTTCTAACCACTGTTTCTGTAGTTCTGAAATGATACCATATCTCAGAACCATCTGGGAAGTTTGTTAAATCACAGATGACTGGGCCCAAGTTTTCTTATTCTCTAGGTCTTGGTGATGCATTAAAAGAAATGTGCATTTCTAATACTCCTCCAGGTGATGTGGATCCTATTGGTCTAAGAACCACACTTCAAAAATAGCTGCTCTGATACTATTGTGGATTCCTCTTTTACTTCCTGCCCCTAATTGTTAATAGATCTGTGATTTAGATGTGGGCTTAGTCTTCTTACTTAAAGACCTTCTCTCTAGGTGAACTTATATCTTTACATGGGCTTAATACTTATAAGTCTGACTGCAGAAATGTTTGTCTTTTACAGATCTCATGGCTACCTTCAGGTTAGGACATCCAGCTATGTGCTGGACACCTATATATGTTCTGAAGGAAAACATGTCTTGCTCTTGGCTAGTCAGTGGTGGAGCTGAAATTTGCAGCTAAATCTGTTTGAATCAAATGCTCCTGCTTTTATCAGATTCTTGACCCTTTTATCATTGCATTAGTTCAGACCTCCTTCATCCCTGAGAAGATGAAGCTTTCTGTTTCTGGGTGCGCAAGACCATCCTCAAGTCTGAAGTTTATCTAGGAGGATTCACAACCTCAACATATAGATATATTGATGGCCACAATTTATTACAGTGAAAAGATAGCAAACAAAATCAATAAAGGTGGAAGACATTGGCTGGAGTCTGGAGGAAAACAAACACAGGATTCCAAGAGTCCTTTTCCAATGGAGTCCTGCAGTAAGTTGTAACGACATGGGTAAAATGTTGACCATGAGGGAAGCTCATTGGAGATTTAGTGCCCACATAGACACCTGCCTAAACACATACCAAGATTCTAGTCTCCCAGAAGGAAATCGGTTGTTCAGTATAAACTTTACTGTTTCTGTAGTTTATACAGTTAGCTGTTCTTAACGAGAGAATGATGAAAACTATCCTGAAATCAAAATGCACAGATGCCAGCTAAGGGGCAACCTTGCAAACAGGCTTTTGTAAGGATAGTTGTTTCTGGCATGTTACGTTAACCCTTCTCTGTACCTTCTAATGAGCCTTTCTGTATACAATCTTGTTCTCTGTCATTTCCATCTTTACACTGCCTCAGAGAGAGCCATTTAAAATGCAAATATGATCTCATCCTTCCTCGGCTTAAAAGTCTTGACAGTGTATCTTCTATTTCTCAATAAATGGGGAAAAGGGGATTCATTGGGAGATATCTTTGGGATCATAATTATTATTGCACTTAATGTGTTCTGATTTGATAATATGCACTATCCACTCACTTATTTTAACTTTAGGACTCATAAGAGGTTCCCAATGAATGCTGTGGTTGGGAATTCTCATTATGACCACTGCCCATTTTCTGCACAGAGTTGATCTCTCTTTCCTTTGAGTTTTCTTAACAATTTAATGTTTCCTCTCATAGCACATTACTTTCTCTATATTATATTTTTAAGTGTATGTTTCTCCTCCATATTATAAACTCTTTGAGGAAACCATGCATGTCTCTCTCTTTTTATTATTCAAATTAATCCCCATAGCTAAATATGTAGCACTTAGCCTTCAGTAAATATGTTGGAGGAGTGAATAAATGACTAAAAGTGAAAAGTAATGGTCTGTACTTTATTCTGACTAGTTATTTTATGGGTGGTCATTTGTAAATATTTTTCAAATTAAAAATCCTAATAAACTAAAAGGAGATCAGTAATATATTTAATTGGACATTAATTACAAGTCTCTAGTTTTAAAAGATCTAGTCATAGACTTTGATTTTGTGAAACTAGATTTAAGTGCATTTGTTTTATTCCTTGCATCAATTTTTAAGTAGTTAGAGGCTTTTATTTTCATTTACTCCCTGTAAAACCACATTCAGTGGAATTATTGTTTCATTAGAGTTATGCTAAATTATATACACAGAACATATTTTTAAGATTAAGTGAAAATGGTGAATTTTTACTCAGCTATGTTAGTTCTCTCAAGTGACATTTTTGTATGTTTTAATCAGTTAGGCAAAGATATATACTCTTAGTGCCCTAATAAGGATAATAATCCTATCTAATAAAAGAGCAATATGCAGATTGACCATACCTCTGCTACACCCATAAGCCACACTCAGATGCAACACCCACCAGCCAATCAGGAGCAAATATTCAAATCAATCCAACCAAGATGGCTATGGCCACAGAGAGAGCAGGAGGGAGTCTTGGGTTGCTTCTGGCAATGGAGGAAGCCAAGCTTTCCACACACTCTGGACATCCCAGGCCTCTGCTTAAGGCAACAAAATTTCAATGGCTGCCATCTTGGAGAGAGCAGAAGGCTTTGCTCTGCTGCAGGCTACAAAGTTTCAATTATAGAATATAAATAAGTCGCAGATACCAGGGCCTTCACTTGGATCACTGAGGGGTATGGCTGGCCTGCAAACCACCACAGGCCCATCGCCCAGGCTAACCCATGCACCAAGGGAATCCCCACCCTGATCTTGGACACATGTTAGGGCAAACCAGCTGGCCCCCACCCATGCACCAGGCCTCTATCCTATCTAATAAAAGAGTAATATACTGATTAACCATCACTCTGACACACAAGATGACTGCCTCCATGTGGTCAAAAGATCCTGCCCCCATGTGGATACAAAATGGCCACCACAAGATGGCCAGCAGGGGAGGGCAGTTGAGAGGGACCAGGCCTGCAAGGGAGGACAGTTGTGGGTGATCAGGCCAGCAACGGAGGATAGTTGGGAGGGACCAGATCTGCAAGGGAGGGCAGTTGGGGATGATAAAGCCTGCAGGGGTCAGGGGGGGGCAGTTAGGGGTGACCAGGCTGGTAGAGAAGGGAAGTTGGCGGTGACTGGATGTGCAGGGAAGGGCAGTTGGGGAGGACCTAGGCCTGCAGGGGAGGCCACTTAGGGATGACCAGGCCTGCAGGGGAAGGCAGTTAGGGGAAAACAGGCAGTTGGACATCTCTCAAGGGGTCCCAGATTGGAGAGGGAATAGGCTGGACTGAAGGACACCCCTGTGCACGAATTTCATGTACTGGGTCTCTAGTGAGACTATATAATTTGCTCATGGTAAACAATTTTTAGTGTTTATCACGTCTTCAAGAGTAACCAGTATATATGTTCTTAGTAGTAAAATTAAGAGCTGTTAGATTTGGATAGCAAAAGGTAACCAAGGAGAAGATGACTCAGTTTTTATATATGCATATATAATTTCTCTATATAAATATAAAATGAATATATGGATTGTTAAACAAATGTACATACTTACAAAGATATTATCAAGACTGTGTGTCACTGTCTCTTTCAAAATGCTACAGGAGAAATGTTAAATTCTCATATCTATTATGTGATAAAAAAATCTTTTGAGGAAATGCCATTGTTATATGTCTGTGGCAACCATGAGCATGTTGTTCTTTCTTCAATATGGAGATGTATGGTGGCAGACCCACCTGCCATTCTAATGGTGCCTTATCTAGTCTACTGTGACAAATAATTCTACTCAGCTTGTCAGTGGTGACAGCTGAGACTTTTTGCTTAGATGCCTTGACAGTGCTTGTATTAAACAGCGAGAGCCATACAGTCCATTAAGTTTTTGTAAAATGAACTGCCTGCTCCTTGCTGTTTTTCTGATAGTGGCAGCAGTTGTAAGCTAATCCTCTCCAGTTGTGGATTGCTCGACTGAGTGCCTTCACTCATCGACAGGTAGTAGATCTCTCAGTTTTAGTAGAGTGAGTACAAGGTTGATAGCTATGATAGGCTATGGCATAATTTATCTCATAACAGATTTTCTGGCAATTATTTACTTTAAGTTAGGCTGCAGATATGTCCTTAAATAGGAGAACACTGACTTTCTAGATGGGGAAGTGGTTGATAGTTTTTTTCTCAACTTATAATTATTTATAGTCTCTCGGTGCAAATGGCATAAGCATGAAAGGGACACGCCTCAACTAACTATATCTACATTTAAGGGTGTGTGCATTAGTGAAAGCTGCATGCAGAGAATATGTGTTGAAGTGAATTTCAAAGAAAGTAAAAAATGATTCTATATTTAGGCAAAATCAGATCATTGGATATACTAATACTTGATTGTTTTCAAATATATGGGGAAATGTAATTTTTTTTCTCCTTTAAATGAATAGGAATTCCTTTAAGCTATTTCTTCATATATTTATGTGTGTTTTGTGACACTGACTCAGCTTCAGTTCCTGGTGATTCTATAAATGAGTGATGTTCACAATGTCCTGTCCTCACCAGCCCTGCTCAGCTGCTGTAACTCATGCCCATGGTTTCTTTTATGGAGTCAATCCACCTCATATTTGGTCTCTCTCTTTTCTTGCTGCCTTTTACTTTTTCCCAGCATTATTTCGTTTCCAAAGAACTCTGTTCTTATGATGTGCCAGAAACAGGACAGCTTTAGTTTTGTCACCTTTGCCTCCAGCAATATATGAGGCTTAATTTGCTTCTAGGATCCACTTATTCGTCTCTCTGGTGATCCAAGGAATTTGTAGAGTGCTCCTCCAACCCTGTATTTCAAATGAAGCCTTCCTCAGCATCCATATAGTTGCATCCACATAGTAATTGGGAATTCGAAGGTGTGGATGACCCATCTTTCCTAATTCTATTGTCGCCCTCTGAGTCTCACTCTTTTGAGTTTCTTGTTTGCAGTATCCATTTGAATTGATCATGGAGCCAAACAAGCAAAAACTTTAATAATTTCAGTGTCTTCATGGTCTACCTTCAGTTATGTCTTCTGTAGTCATTATTTTTTGTCTTCTCTATGTTGAAATACATTCCTGCTTTGGTACTTTCTTTCAGTTTCATCAGAACTGGTTTGAAAAAAAAATTTCATTTCAATGTTCTTTCAGTAAGATGGGGTCATCTGCATAAATCTTACATTATTGATATTTGTAACCAATTTTTACCCCTATTTCCTCTTAGTCTAGCCCTTTGTTTTACTACTTTTTCTTCTTTTTTTTTTTGGTATAATGTACTGTGTACATATTCAACAAATAGTAAGAAAAAATGCACCTTTGTCTGATACCTTGGCCTATAGGAAACCATTGTTTTTCCACATTATATCTCTACAGTGACTTCCTGTCCACAACACAGGTTACAAACATTAAGTGTTGACTAAGCCACACCCATTTCTTTCAGAGCAACCAGTGGGTTTTTTCATGATCCATGCAGTCAAAGGCTTTACGTAATCTGTCATATGTAAACTAACCTTTTTCTGAAAATCTTTGAAGCACCCCAGGATCCAACCAATGCTTGCAATTAGGTCTAGAGTATCCCTTCTTTTTCTGAATCTAGTTTGAACATCTGGCCTTTCTTGCTCCATATAAAGTAGACAAATTCATTGCATCACCTTTAGTGTCACTTTGTGGGGGAAATTAGAACAATAATCCTATAGTTACTATACTCCTTGGCATCTCCTTTCTTGAAGATCAGGATGTTTGTTGATTGTTTCCAGTTTGCAGGTTACTGCTTTGTTTTCCATATTTATTGGCATGTTCTTGTTAGGATTTTGACAAATTCAGTCTCTGTGACTTGAAATATTTCTATTAGTTTCCCATCTATTCCTTGTGATTTATTTCTTCCAAGTACTTTCAGGGCATCTCGCACTTCACTTTCTGGAATTATAGGTTCTTCCTTAGAGAAATTGTCTTGAAAGGTATCTGACTCTTTTGTTTAGATTTTCACCTTCCCTTTATTTTCTCCAGGTCAGCTATTATGCTTCTTTGTTGGATATTCAGCATTTGTGCTCTAGGTTTGAGAGCACAAATTTTATTTCTTGAATCTTGTCATAGAGCTCTTATGTTGTTCCTTTTTGTTCCCTCTGGTCCTTACATTAATTATTGTAATAGCTCTCTTTGTTTTTATGTGTTAGTCATTGTTAAGCTGTGTTTAGGTTTCTAAACTTGCTTTTGTCACCTTTAACTCTTATCTCTTACCTGTTTTTAACAATTTTTAGTCTTCTTCTATTATCCATCTCAATTTTTCTTGCCTTTTTACTTCTGGCATTGTCTTTCCACAGTCTTTCTAAATAATATTTATAATTTCAGTCCACAATTCTGCTTTTCAGTCAATTAAATTTACCAGTGCAAATCTGTTTTTTTATGGAGACTTTAAATCCATCAAGAATGATATTTACATTGCATTTTGGCACTACAAACATTTTAGTGCCCTTCTTCAGCTTTACTCTAATGTTTGATATTAACAGTTCATGGTCAGTACCACAATCTGCTCCTGCTCTTGTTTTGGCAGCTTCTCCATCTCCTGCTTCCACTTACACAGTCTATATGATTTCTATATTGGCCATCTGGTGACACCCATGTGTACAGTCATCTGTTCAGTTGTTTGAAGCATGTGTTTGTGATGGACAAGTTGTTGGCTTTGCAGAAACACAGGAGGCAATTGACTGCTTCATTTCTGACGCTTAGTCCACATTTCCCGACAACATTTGATTCTGCTTTATTTTCTACTTTTGCAACCTAGTCACCTCTGTTTACCAGCAGGTCTTATTTTGGTGTATCATTAATTTCTTCAATACTTGCATAAAAGCTCTTAAGTTCATTTTTTACAGTCTTTGTGGTTAGAGCATGGATTTGAATAGTAGTGTTAATAGGTTTTCCTAGAAGTCTAATTGATATTGTTTAGTCAGTCCTTAGTTTCTATTTGCCCGTACAGTGCCTTGCCTCAGTATTAAAGCCACTCTTTTTTCTTCCAAGTTTATCATTTCTAGAGTAGAACACTTTGAAATTGTCTGACTAGAAACATACCATTCCACTTTATGTTTTTTGTTTTTTTTTTAACACAAAGCACTGAAATGCTTGGGCATTCCATTTTTTGCTTTGCAATTTCCAGTTGATCATGGTCTGTGCATCTTCCATTCTAAGATCTGATTGTGTGTGTGGTCTGGCAGTGTACTTGCCTTTCACTTTGTGCACATCAGCTGGTCAATGCCCTTCCCGCTTTGTTTGTTTTGTTGTTAGCAGCAATGCTATTCATATGTATTCTTTGCACTTTTCCAGTAACTGTCTGAGTGCTTTCTGACCTGGGAGTTGCATATTTCAGCACTAGCTTATGTATATTTTAAACTGTCTCATCATTGAGTTTTCAAGATCAAACAGAAAAACAAACAAAAAGAATAAGACAAGAAAACATAGCAGTGGTTTACCATTAGCTTCTGCTGTTTAGTGTGTGAGTCCAAACCTTATGTTCTCAGGTCCATAGTTTCTCAATCACCAAACGCCTACACCATGTAAGCATCCCTAAGATTGTACTTATGCATTGTATTAAACTGTATTATGCTCTCACATTCCTTTATTTTTTTCCTTCACAGAAAGTATAAGTGTGACAATTCTTCTCTAGGAGTTACAACTACCACTTTCCTAAACATACCTTAAATTTGTTTTGAAAAAAATAATAAAAACTGTGGGCTCCAAGTATAGGCAGTTTGAATATCCTACCTGTTCTCACTGGACATTACAGTGATGGAAAGATAAGTTGTTTACTATTTGAAAATTAATTTTGATTGAAGTTTAGAAATTGAATTCTTCAAAGAAATTGCAAATGGGGATAGCATATTCATTATAGTTTTCTGATTATTTTTCACAAAAGTTTTAAGTTTTTATAATCACCCCTTATAATGCCTCATTGGGTATGTTATGCCTAACAGCACTTCGGTGAAATAGGAAAGTTTGGGTTTGGTTTTGAAACACACTTTTGCAGATGTTAGTAATTATATTGATTTAGAAATTAAGTTGCACTCTGGTCCCCAAAGCTTTTCGATCTCTATCTGAGATAAAACACATTTTGGTTGTATATGAGGAATTCTTAGAATATTGTTATTTTTGTTCCAGGTTACATATATTCTTTCCGTTAATGTTCTAAAGATGAGGAAGAATTTTATTCAGCTGGGTGGGGGAGATTTTATGCTATAATAGAACTGGTTTCCAGAATGGAACTAATTAACTCCTCAACGGCATAGCCAGCAATTAGAGACGTAAAAGCACTAACCTTACAAATAACTTGGTGCTCTCTAATAATGCATTTACCTGATGCAGGTGACTATTTTGAAAGCAAAATAGCTTTAGCCCATTTTGAAAGCAAGGTTTTCCTCGGGCAAGAAAAAATACTTTATTATTGTAGGAGAAGTGAATGTTTTTGTTGAATGAGAAAGTGACCCAGAAAAGGCTCGCCCACAGGTCCACCTGCGTGTTAATTGGGAAGATGCTGTTAGGTAACTTTAAAGAATTAAGTGTGTACCCTTTCTTTTAAGAGAGACTGGAACTGTCCTTCTTTCAATGACTAGAAATTCATCTTCTAGTGATGGGCAAGACAGCATCCCACAAATCTTCCTGCCCCAGCCTTTTCTGCCAGTGGTTCCTTTGAAAGGTTAGTGTGCCAGTAATCGACAGAGGTGCTTTTTCTCTCTTTACTCAACTTCCATTAACAAAAATAGATTGGAAGACACCGGGAATTCAGGAAACAGTCACAAAGAACAAGTCCCACCACGAAAAGGATTTAGAAGAATAGCCTCTGGGGTATTAAAGAATATTTTTTTAACTTCTTATGAGCCCAAGGAAAAACTGTGGACGGAATAACTTGGTTTGCTTTCCTTGAGGATCTATATCATTGATTATATTAACAAATCTTGTGCCACTTATAACTGACATTTAATCTGTTTCTCTCCCCCATCCCTTCACTTCCTTCTGCCCCTCTTCCTCTCTAACTCTCTTTGTCTCTCTCTCTCCTACTATTAACCACATCTGAGATCTGTGCTAGAATATTAAATAGATATTTGAAAGTAAGACGTATACC
This sequence comes from Lasiurus cinereus, assembly GCA_011751065.1. Taxonomy (NCBI): domain Eukaryota; kingdom Metazoa; phylum Chordata; class Mammalia; order Chiroptera; family Vespertilionidae; genus Lasiurus; species Lasiurus cinereus. The sequence goes on along the minus strand of JAAGEH010002474.1, from coordinate 20,428 downwards.
TAATATGTAGGAGACACTTAAAATTGCTAGATAACTAAAATTGCTAGAGGCAGTTAAAATTGCTAGAACACATGGAACCATAATCTTATATAGTACGTTGAAAATGTTCTGTGGAAGCTTAACTCCAAAACACAGAAATAAATTGAAACGATATATGTTGCACTTATGCCAGTTGTTTAATAAAAATCATGTAAATTCCGTATTAATACAAAGAAACTCGTTTCCACTCAAAGAGAACCTAATTTCATCTCCGGCGCACAGATATAAGTTTCAGAGTATTTACAGAATGTGCACAGGGTGCATAACATAGTATTTGAGATTGCAAATGTCTGGAGAACATGTTTGTTAAACACATCATAGATCAGATGGGAAATGGGAAATGATCATTAACTTTAACACTGTTTTTTTATGAGGGGATTTATCCCAATGCTTCAGATTACACTTAAGAAAGCAACAGAATATATGTAAATATATAAATATACAGCGGTGTAAAATGAATTTGGGAGTCGAGTGAAGATTGTAACATTGTACTTTATTGTTTCTAAATTAAGAATAGCAATGCCATTATTTACACAGGCTCTGAGTGATGACTGATTGTTTATATATCACCTCAGAGTATATCTGTGGAGTTCTGGGGCAATTCATTCAGGGCCATGTGGAACTGAAGCTGGGAATTTCAATTACTGGTACCAAGGGGTGTGTGTGGACTCCCTCCTAGTATGAAATAGCAAACTATGTCCTATTCATGTCAGTCTCCACAGTACACACTGGTTGGTTATTAAATCTGATGTCAAAATAACACAAATCCCCTTCTCCGCTGTTTAGCTGTTTGGGGACTGCCACAAAAGTAGGTACTGCAAAGTCTCCTCCCAGGAAAGCCTGTAAAGTGAATGCCAGCTGCTCCTGGGATAGAAAAGTGGATCCCAGAGACAGTCAGATGTTCCCCAGCACAAAAACATGCCTGGTTTCTACTCTTTGGTGTCTCAGCATTCTTGATTACTGATATAGGAAGTTAACATTCCAATATATACACATTTAGAGTTTTGTATGCTTAATTGTATATACTTATATCACATGCAATATATAGTTTTAGTGTTCATTAAATATTAATAGTCATTGTGAAGAAAAGTAAGCATTAGTGGCCTCAGTATCAAGGGTAAATAACTAAAGTAATACAATTTGAGGTTGTTAGTTGACTTTAATCATTCAACTTCTTTAGGGTACCAAACATTCTGGAAAAACTGGAGACTATGAAGATAGTTTTTGCATTAAAGCAATAAATCTAATGGGGATGACTTCTAGTCAACCATTTAAACTCACGGAGAGAGTCAACTTGGTTGACAAAATTTGATCCACTTTTTCTTATCTAACTCATAATATTTTGGGATACTTATGAAAATAATTTAGCATTTAAAAATAAATTATGTCTCCTAGGTGCCAAGTTCTGTGCTACTATGTATCTTACAACAAACACTAAAAACAAAAATAAATCATAGATGTTGTCATTTAAATATGAAGTCTTCTTTGAATTAAGGTTTTTTATATACATAGGAACTTTTGGACATTTGCAGACATATTGTACAATTCAATGTAAGAAGTGGTGTAATAGCTTCTTTACTAGAAAAATAATTAATATCATATGAGGATATTTTTTTCCCATTGATTTTCTAGAGAGAGTGGAAAGGAGGAAGGGAGAGGGAGAGAGAAGGAGAGAACTATCTATGAGAGAGACACATCAATTGGTTGCCTCCAGTATGGGTCTCCACTGGGGCCAGGAATAAAACCTGCAACCCACAAATCTGCCCCTGTTCAGGAATTCGGTGCCTGGGGCCAATGGTCTAACCACTGAAAGATACTGGTCAGGGCTGGAAAATATTTTTTATGTAGCACAGGATTATTTGACCTTCAGTCTGACTTTGGGAAATAATAAAAACAAACTGTACATAAATAAGTAGATATCATCCTGACATTTTTAACTAGATCTACATCCATCCAGTAGTTTTTCCTTCTGTGATAGATATCAATGAAGCATAAAGTTCCCTGGAAGGTTGGATGAAACAGGCATTTGTGATTCTGCATAAAAACTCCTACTTAGCAGTTGCAAGAATCTAAGTTGATTATCCAAGGAGAATTTATTAACTGGGTGGGGAATGGACCCAGTTAATATTCTTATTAATATAATTTAAATATCTATTAGTGTAACTTTGTTTATACACTTTAAATCTTGATGTAGCCTATAGAATATCTAAGAAGGTGGTTATCATATGTGAACTTCTCTTTTAAAATGGATCATAATAGCTATTTTCCCTCTCCACTGAAGTTAAGAGGAAAACATCTGAAACACTTGTTTACTAGTTTAGACACAAAGAAGGAATTCTTGATAGCATTAAATCCAGAACTGGCTGTCAAAGAGGTTTTACATTTTTCTCTCTTTGTGCCTTTTAAGGATGCAATAGGTAGTAACTCAATATGGATGGTTTAGGTATAGTCATTTCTTGAAGGGTATATACAAATGATTTCCCGAGGTCAGTACTGCTCCATAATTCTGTGCTTTCATTACCCGTTTTAAAATTTGTTCCATAAATTTCTTGTCCACTTTTAGTAAATGGTTGTATTTCCTAGAGAGAAGGTTGAATGAAGATTCTCATAAATTCAGTGATGCTCTTGTGGAAAGACGTGTGAGCTAAGTGTCAAAGTATTAGATTCTATGAACTCTCTGTGATCTCCACCCACTGGGGCTTTATAAAATTTTATTCTCTCTGTTTAATTAGGTATCCCAGACATAAATGAAGTTTTTTTTACTATAACACAGCAGTACCCAAAGGGAAGGGGTTTTGAGTTAAAGCAGTTATTTCCTGCCCTAAGGACTATATGAACCAACAAGTTTAAGACTCAACCTTGAGTTGATCTACTGAGCAATATCAAGAAACACATGGAAGTTTTTGCAGTATTATAGTCCAAAACAAACCCTTAATATCTTTCCATTTTTATTGAGCCAAATATTTTTAATCGTAAAAAAATATTGAGTTGAGAGAGAGGGGGGGGAAAGAGAAAGAGAGAGAGAAAGAGAGAGTTTTTGTTGCTCTACTTATTTATGCATTATTTGGTTGATTTTTTTATGTGCCCTGACTGGGATTGAACCCACAACCTTGGTGAATGCACATGGCGCTCCAAGCAACTGAGCTACCCTACCAGGGCCAAGAAGAAAATCTTATAAAGTTTTCTTTAAAGCTTCTACTTTATTTGTAGAATAAACAAAGTAGATCACAACAGAATATAAATCCCGAAGCACCTTAGATGTCGATATAAATCTCCAAAAAGATCCTTTGTGTTCTAATCTACATTAAGACCTAATTCTTTTTTTCTTTTAATAGATTTTATTGATTTTCTACAGGGAGGAAGGGAGAGGGATAGAGATTAGAAACATCAATAAGAGAGAGACATCGATCAGCTGCCTCTTGCGCACACCCTACTGGGGATGTGCCCACAACCATGGTACATGCCCTTGACTGGAATCAAACCTGGGACCTTTCAGTCCACAGACCGACACTCTATCCACTGAGCCAAACTGGTTTCGGCGAGACCTAATTCTTATAAATATCATCTTAGTTATCAGAACAACTGTTAAAAGAAAACTACACCTTGCTTTATGTAGTTGTAACAACCTCGAGCACTAACTTCAGTTTCTAAAACTAACAATTGTTTGTAAAACTAGTCACAGCAAAGGATATTGAGAAACTAAAACAGTAGCTTTGCCACTCTGTGTATATTCCAGAAAGCTTACAAATAAATAACAGTGTCTTACTCTTATTTTAAAAAAGCAATGCAGAGATGTTTCAAAACAAGAACAATTGCTATCCTTTTCAACACTCTAGCCAAGGATGAAGCAGAAGCAATCGCTGATAGACATTAAAATTAGATTTATGCCAGTATTTACTAATGAGACACAGAAGGATAAATCACATTACGGATGTTTGGTCACATTGTTTAGCTTCAAATATGTATTTTCTCTTTAAGTGCTCTGAGCAGGGTATTCATTTCTACATTGTATTTGAAATTAGCTTGAACACGCTTTCCAATACCAGCAACCTGAGTTTTCTTGACTTGTCATTGTTGCCTTTCTGTCTCTCTGTATTTACATTTGAAAAGTTGATGCCAAATTTTATAAAACATGTTCTCTTCCATGCTGTGATCCTCTATGCCAACAATCTCCCTGGAGTGTGTGCTTTTTAGTAATAAGCCCTGAAAATGGGAACTGATAATGGAAATACTGGCAGCCCCTTATACAAAGGGGTGCTAGCCTGTGCTTCTGTAATTAGGGATGTGATTAGAAATAAGAGATGCTTGTGGTCTTCAATTTCAGGCCATGAAATGAAGGGCTTTGAGTTTGTCTCAGTTTTGGCAGACAGTAAATTTCAGTCACACTGCAGCTTTCTAAGTCTAGTCACGAAGAGCCTGCACTTTGAATTTGTTTTCCAAACAGATAGTAACTGTGCTCTTTTATTATGTTTGTAACCAGAGCTTCATTTTTAAATATAGTTATTTCCCTGCTTGTCTTCTTCACGTTAGCAGGCTTTATTCTCTAATCTCTCCCCACCATTTCCAGAGTGGAATGTCTTCCCACCCATTGAGATAAGCAAAAAATAACAAACTAATAACAATAATATTTACCAAAATACTTACTGTGTACTGTGTATGATACTAAATTACATGTATTTCTCATTTAATTCTCGTGTGAATTCTATCACGTTCTTACTGCCATCACCCCCATTTTATAAATGATGGAAGCAAAGTTTCATGTTTAAAAAGTAATCTAGTTCATATTCTCTATGGCTGTGCTCTGTCACCACCCTTTATTACAAAGTACCCCATCTAAGGATAACTGTTTTACTTAACCCAACATTAGTCCCTTTTGTCATGCATCCATATTCATCCTCTTTTATTTCACAAATATTAATTGAAACCTATTAATGTGCCAGATATCGTGTAAGTCTCTGGGGATGCAAACATGAATGAGTCTCGTCCCTGCCCTTCAAAATGCTTACAGATCAATGAAATAAGTGTCAACAGTGCCTAGGACAGTGGATACCAAACTGCACCGAATCATTCCAAGTGCTGCAGCAAATGCACAGGGTGCTGCAAAATATTACAATTTTTATGTCAAACAAAGCAACATTGATTGTATATTACATGCACTACTTTCAATTTATGTGTTTTTTTCAAATGGCTACTAAGTTAACAAACACTTCTTGAGGTATTTAGAGGTGACATTAAAAAAAATAGAACTATTCAGTATTTCTATTCGTTAGAATACTATGGAAAAGAAAAATGACTAAGGACACTAGGAACAGACAGAGTTTGGGTATCTCTGGTCCAGGAAAGGTAGTTTGATATTTCCATCAGAAAAAAAATATAAAGACTCCAATAAACAAAACTGTACTAGAAAAAATAAATTATTAGGACCTTAAGATTCAGAACAGACTGTGAAATTGATTTTGAAAATGATATCAAAATGAGTACACAGAAATACTTGTATGTTGTTGTCACAAAAATATATAAATACATCTAATTTAAATGAGCATGAGTAGCTTCAGGATAATAGCTAATGGGAAATCAGATTATTAAAAGTTTTTAAGAAATAGGACAAATGCTTTCTTTTAAGCAGCTAATTATATGCTTTGGCTTATGTCTAAATAATAAAAACATAATGGGGCATCAATCTTATTAATTTGAAGATGACGTTTTTTGTGCTTTATTCCATTGCTTTTAACCTTAGGCAAACTGAATGTACTGAATAGGAAGAGCATATTATGCTGTCACTTTAAGAATATATGATTATAGCATCTCTGCGATGAGTAGACATCTCATAGAAAAATAACTGGAAATCTGAGGGAGGGATGTGTTTGACAGTTCAATGTCTATACTCATCTAGTCTTCTATGGTTCAGAATTGCTGCAAGCTTCTCTACTAATTTGAGGCCTGTAGCATGTTCAAATTGTTAGCAATGTTCCCCTTGTTACTTTTTTTTTCATGAAAAGATGATTATGTGATGCTAAGAGGATTTGTTGACAAGAGGGAGAATTTTTATTGCAAAAGTTTGCTTTCAAAGAAAAAAAAATTAAAAGAATCAATGAAAAATAGCAGTTGGATCATTTTCCAGAAGATTAGAGAGATTGCCACTGGGACTTGCTCCCATTATCTCAGAACTAAGACTTAACTATACTTTTCATATCACCACATGAGGGAGTGAAGGATAGGGAAATATGAGTAATCCATTAGATGGAACTGGAATAGGAGAAAATAATATTTATAAAATATATGATTATACACAGGGTGGCATTATAAACAGACTGCTCTGATTAACCAAAGATCTGGACTCAAACCTTGTTTCTGCCATTTATTTAGAAATATTATCTTTAGCTTATTAACCTTGCTGGGCTTCAGTTTGTACACTATAAAAAAAACATTGTAGGATTGAGTAAATGAGACATCGTAGGTAAAACCTTTAGAACAGAGCCTTGTCCTATCTAATAAAAGAGTAATATGCAAATTGACCATTACTACAAAACACAAGATGGCTGCCCCCAGGTGGTCCCATGTGAACACAAGATGACCACCACAAGATGGCCAGCAGGAGAGGGCAGTTGGTAGGGACCAGGCCTGCAAGGAAGGGCAGTTGTGGGCAATAAGGCTAGCAGGGGAAGACAGTTGGGAGGGACCAAGACTGCGAGGGAGAGCAGTTGGGGGTGATCAAGCCAGCAAAGGGTAGTTGGGCAGGGACTCAGGCCTACAAGGGAGAGCACTTGGGGGTGACCAGGCCAGCAGAGGAGGGAAGTTGGGTGCAACTGAGTCTGCAGGGGAGGGCAGTTAGAGGGGTCCAGGACTGCAGGAGAGAACAGTTAGGAGTAAACAGGCTTGAAGGGGAGCAGTTAGGCATCAATCAGGCTGGCAGGGGAGTGGTTGAGCAGGCTGGTGGGCAAAAGTGGTTAGCGTCAATCAGGGAGGTAGGCAGGTGAGCATTTGGGGGCCAACAGTCCTGGATTGTGAAAGGTATGTCCGACTGCTCGTTTAAAGGGCAGTCGGACATACCTCAAGGGGTCCCAGATTGGAGAGGGTGCAGGCTTGGCTGAGCGACATCTCCCCCGTGCATGAATCTTGTGCACTGAAGCCTCTAGTATATAATGAACTTCATCAGTCACATTTGAATGCTAGTAAAAGAGTGACTGGTGAGATATATCTTAATACAAATTATTTTTTCTTGTATTATGAAAAAAAATACTTGCAGTGCTTATCTGGTAAGGTAGCTTCATAATATCATTAGCATTTTGCTTTCTTTTTCACTATCCTTGGCATGGAAATGTCAACATCTCATCCTAGCTCAAGATTGTACAGAAGGAGGTGAAAAATAAACAAAAAGAGAAAAACAAAAACAAAAACAAAACACACACACACACACACACACACACACACACAAAAAAAAATGTGACAATGATCTTTGCTCTTTTAGATGAAGTTTTCTAGGATTTGGGATCAAAGCTAAAATCAGCTTTAAGTTTGGACCTACTACATGGTCTTCTATGAAATCCCACCAACTAAGCATGATTTCTTTTATACCTTCAACAATTTTGAACGTTATAATTGATTACACCTTTATCTGACTGATATGGGAACCATTAATTCTAAGTTCCATTATGTGGCTATAATGAGATGAAGCTACATTCTAATAATTTACCAGCATTTTTATCAGTTACCTGTGTATATTTATATTTTTTGCCTGATTTTCTGTTAGCATGCTAAAATTTTGGTTTATAGAAGTTCTTTGTGTATTAAACCTTTTCTATCAATATTTCCCCTTTATTATTTCCACCTTTTTTTAGTTTCAAAGCCTTATTTATACTAACATTTTTCATACATCATAATGATTTTTAAAATGTTTTTATTAATATTTTTGAGAGAAAGAAAGGGAGAGGGATAGACAGATAGAAACATCAATTAGAGAGAGAAACATCAATGATGAGAGAGAATCATTAACCAGCAGCCTCCTGCACACCCCTACTGGGGACCCAGCCTTCAACCCAGACAAGTGCCCTGGTTAGGAATCAAACCAGCAAGCTCTGGATTCGTGGATTGACACTCAACCACTGAGCCTCACCAGTTGGGCATTGGGATTTTTAAAAGTAGTTAAATATATCATGGTTAAATATATCATAACAGTTAATACTTTCATGGTTGAGGAGCAAGGTTAGAGGGGATACTCTAGAGTATAGAAAATATTTACTAGCTTATTCTAGCATTTTAAGTTTGAATATCTTCAATGAAATATTTTATCTTCCTGGAATTTGTTTTGCTGAAATCAGTAAAGAAAGAAATGTTAAGTTCCACTTTTGCTTTTATTTTTCAACTAGAGGCCTGGTGCACGAGATTCATGCACTTAGGGGGGGTGGGCGGGCACATCCTTCAGCCAGGCCTGTGCTTCTCACAGTCCAGGAGCCCTCAGGGAATATCCAACTGATGGCTTAGGTGGGGGAATGGGTCTAAGCAGACAGTCAGAGATCCTTAGTGTGGCCGCAGATGCAGGAGAGGCTCCTGCCACCACCTCTGTGCTGGCCAGCTGTAAGCCTGGATCCTGGGCTTCTGACTGAGTAGCACTCCTCCTATGGGAGCAAGTGCACTGACTACCAGGGGTAGATCCTGTGTAGAGCGTCTGCCTCCTGGTGATCAGTGCATATAATAATGACTGGTTCTGCCATTTGGTTAACTTGCATGTTAGCCTTTTATTATATAGGGTGAAATTCATACAATTGTCCTTCAGCCAAAACTGTACCCTCTCCAATCTGGAATACCTCTCACAATCCAGGACTGTTGGCTCCCAACTGCTTGTCTGCCTGCTTTCCTGATTTCACCTAACCATTTCTGTCTGCCAGCCTGATCAACCTCTAACCACTCACCTGCCAGCCTGATTGATGTCTAACTCCTCCCCTGCCAGCCAGTTTTTCCCTAACTGCCCTCCCCTGCAGGCCTGGTAACCCCCAACTACCCTTCCCTGCAGGTCTGGATTCCCAACTTCCCTCCTCTACCAGTCTGGTCACCCCTAACTGCTCTCTCCTGCAAGCTTGATTACCCCAAACTGCCCTTCCTTACAGGCCTGGTCCCTCCCAACTACCCTCTCCTGCTGGCTATCTTGTGGTGGCCATCTTGTGTCCACATGGGGGTAGAATCTTGTGTCCACATGGAGGCAGTCATCTTGTGTGTTGGAGTGATGGTCAATCTGCATATTATTCTTTTATTAGATAGGATAGAGGCCTGGTGCACGGGTAGGGGCCAGCTGGTTTGCCCTGAAGGGTATCCCAGATCAGGGTGGGGTTCCCTTGGGCTGTGAGCAGCCTGCGTGAGGGACCTGTGGTGGTTTATAGGCCATCCCTCTTTCCCTCCCTTCTGGCAACCAAAGTGGAGGCCCTGGTATCTGGTATTTATTTACCTTCTACAATTGAAACTTTATAGCTTGGAGCAGAGCTAAGCCCTCTGCTCACTCTGTGGTGACAGCCATTTCTGTTGGAATTTGTTTATCTTCTATAATTGAAATTTAAGTAGAGGCATGTGCTGGCCAGGGTGTGTGGAAAGCTTGGCTTCCTCCATCATCGGGACAACCCAAGCCTCCCTTCTGCCTTCTCTGTGGCTGTAGCCATCTTGGTTGAGTTAATTTGCATACCTGCTCCTGATTGGCTTATGGATGTGGCTTGTGGTGGGTATGGCTTGTGGTATAGTGGAGGTATGGTCAATTTTTATATTACTATTTTATTAGATAGGATGAACACTCAGAATTCTTAATACTAATTTTTTTAAATATATTTTATTGATTTTTTACAGAGAGGAAGGGAGAGGGATAGAGAGTTAGAAACATCGATGAGAGAGAAACATTGATCAGCTGCCTTCTACACGCCCCCTACTGGGGATGTGCCTGCAACTGCAACCAAGATACATGCCCTTGACCGGAATCTAATCTGGGACCTTTCAGTCTACAGGCTGATGCTCTATCCACTGAGCCAAACCGGTTTTGGCAATACTAATTTTTGAATAATGATCTTATTCTAGCTGATACAAAGGACAAATTTTATCAAATATAATTTCTCTCTATACTTGATAAATAATTTCCCTCTATACTTGATAAATAAAATAAATCCAGATTGTTAAAATGTGAATAATGGACAAAAGAGATTCATTCATTCACAAAACTATTAGTGTCCCTCTTCTTTTACTCATTCTTTTATGAATGCAGTGCTGATTTATTAAGAGCTGCTCAGTAATAGATAGTTATGGTTCAGGATCTCTGACCCCAGAAATCTCAAAATTGAGGCCACTTGTATTTATATGCAAATTAAAAATATAAATCTATTAGAGATCTATATTGTGGTAGAATATTAGAATAATGAAATGATGAATAAATTATGTCAAGAAGTTTGTAAAGAGAAGTTTTTATCTTACATTCTTGTTAAAAAAGACACTTTCATTTCTCAAGTATTTGAATATACAGGTCATTAAGTGTTGGTGTTGGAAATTATGTTAACTACAACCACTTATTTTACATATCAGAACACTGTGATACACAGAAATTAAATGGCTTAATTTAGGTCACCTCTTGAGTTCATATTAAAACCTGGATTGCCAAATAGTTCTTGCATTTAGGCTTATCAAGTTATTTCCATAATATGAAAAAAGATTCATGGTGATAGAGCTATTTTTGCTTCTTCATCTTCTAACATTTTGTAGCAAGATTACATTATTTTGAGAGCTGACCATGTTTTAATGTGCATTATAGAACTCTCTGTTCTCCCATCTTTCATATCTCTCCATTCTCATTAAGGGATTTTCTCTTCATGTAATTGGTTCTCTTCACTGTCAGATTCTGCCTTCACTCTGATTATAGACCTTCTGTAGGGATACCAATAGGGAAAGAAGACTCATGTTTTTTCTTCCCATGTGCATTTGTAAGAGTTCTGAAAGTTGGCTTTAAAATACCTTCATGGTTGATGATGAAAAAGAGAAAAGATAGGCAGGATTATAAACATAATAATTTTTAAACATGTATTAATTCCTACTAAATAAAAATTAAAAATAAAACTCAATAAAAAACTTTATTTAGTCAATCACTAGTATCTAATGCACTGCACACTATTATCCTCATCACAGAAATAAAAGAACATACAGCTGAGGCTATAATGTTATGTTTATATTTAATAAGTTGGCCTTCTTTGCTGTGTAAACAAAGATTGGAAAAAGGGAAGCATTTTTAAGGTCCTAAATGAGTTGTAGTTGATTAATTAGTGAAGTACAACCTTTAGTTGCCATGCCCTTAAGATGAGGGCTGAACAAGTGCTAAGAGCAGTTTATCTCTTGATGACAGCACCAGTGTTTCAGAATGGAGAAAAAGAAATAGCTTGATCATTGACTTAAGCATTTGACTTTTAAGGTTTATTCTATTTAATTCTGCTCGATAATTCTTTAGTGGCATTGACAAGTGCTCTTTTAATTCGCACACAATGTATAAAGAGTGTGAAACTGAATTTTATGGTCAGAATTCTCTTGAGCTTAAATTTTATGCTGTGCTATATTTATAATATAATTTTAATAATGGGTACATTCTGAACAAAAAAACACAATAATATTTCAGCAAGGTATATTCTCTTAGATCCTAATTGACACCATTCTGCCCTTTTTGTATTCCATAGGGTACCTCTCTCTAGGGACTGTCCCTCATCTCCCTTGTGGGCTGCTGCCCATGGGATTAGCATTCCCTTCTCGTGCACTTATATATGCATATGTTATGGAGACGCTGTGAGTCCTGTGTACACAAAGCCAAAGTTCGCATAAGTATGTAGTTCTTGATAAGTGGGCAAGAAAATGAGCAATTTCACCCCGGACCACAAGTGACTGATTAGCACTGGAATTCTGAACTTGAAAGGATAGTTATTAGCATAATACTATGCATAAGAAATGGGGTGGATGTCACTCTACAACTTTCAATATGATATGCCATTGGGGCACTTTTGAATATATTATGGTATAGTGGTTACTTTTTAATTAGACTTTCCTATCGTATAAATGAAAGGTAATACATTATGTGTATAATGCTTACTCATTTAAAAACCAAACTACATATTTCTGAAACACCAATATTATTGTAATTTTTCATTTTGTTGGTTAAAATAAAATATTACATAAAACACCATTAAAGTGTGATTTTCATTATTAATCATTAGTGACTTGCCCTGAAGTCATTGCTTAGGGAATTTAGTAGGTATTTTGCCTTTTCAGGAAGACATAAAGGATTGCTTTTTTATTAAAGTACATACCAGCTCCTGGGTTATCCTTTCTGGAGAAAACCTGATACATATTTTACCATCACTCATATCATGTTAAAATAAATTTTACACAGATTGTGTCCCAAATTTCCAACTCATTTAAAAGCTAATATAATTCTGGATAAATCTGTAATACACGATGCTTATGCAATTTATCCTCATTTTCCCTGATATTTTTCAAGTTCAAAACAACAGAAATGGAAGAAAATATTCAAACATTTTGATCATATTTCCTTTCCCTTTCCAGCCTTTCTCTTTCATATTCTCCACCACTACCATTAGCAAGATTTTGGCACATTTCAAATTTGGTGTAAAAGAAATAGATCAGTAGGAGGCGAGGAGGATGGACAGAAATGATTACATTAATTTCTTCAGTGGCTCTGTCTTTTTACTAAATAATTTGTTAGACTGAAAATTGGAGGTGAATTTAAATCAATATTGGAAGCTGTAGAATATTCTTATGTCACCTGTTTTACAATAAGGTAACATCAGGACTTTACTAACTCATAAAGCTAAATGAATCTTACTAGCAGATCTTTTTTGGACTCGGTTATGTAATTTTCAGTTTTCCTGGCTAAAGACGCAGTTCATTCCCCTTTTCTTCTTCTTTTTTCTTCTTATTCTTTTTTATTTTTATTTTCAGGAGGTTTGGGTTTATTTTGGCTCTCTTTTACACCCCCCTGTCCCACTCCAGGAAAGTAAGTATACCTGGCATGATAGTCTTTTGTGTGACTAATAAATTCTAGGGAGTAACCATTCTCAGTTGCCAAAGATTCCCTACATATTGTTTACATCCTTTATTGGTCAGATTCTTTGTTTCTCTTGGTTACATATTCTTTACTATATCTGGTCAAATCTCCTACTTTATTTAGTAGTGTCATAAACAGTAAAAGATACATTTACATACAAAAGAATAGACTAAATGGTTCAGGAAAACTCTTCCTAAAAAGTTGTTCACTATAAAATTCTAGTTTTAAAGTCCCCACTAATGTTATGACAACTTGTTACTCTAGTCCAGGGGAGTTATGAGAAGAAAATAGTAAGTAGGAAAAGTAGAAGCCTTTGGATGATTATTGATTCTTTCACCCTCCTTTTGGAGAAAAGATTTTCTTTGAAGTAGATCCTTTCAGAACTTAACCATCTCTCCCTGTTCTGGCCATGGCAAAATACATTCTCTTCTTCAAGTTCCTCAAATGCTGGTTAAACATGTGGCTCTGATTGCTGTTTGAAAGAAGGGAGGAGGGTGGGAGGGGAGAATAGCAGATGTATATGTGCTGTGTGTCATGGGAAATTGAGTTACTTGATTTTATTTTCAAAATGGGCCAGAGGTACATAAAAAAAAAATAATAATGAAGGAAGTAAGACTTAGAGAATGAATGCGTGTGATATTAAATCTGTATGGTATGGAGTTTGAAGACTTAAAATAGTGGTTGTTTTCCACTAATTTTTAATTTCAAATAAAGTCCTTACATAAGCTTAAATGTTGTGTATAACTTACTTTCTCGTGTCAGCAATGTTTCACGGCATTCAGGTTACTGGCTATGAGGGAAACTGGCGGCGACATCTGTCGGCCCGTTGATTCCCAGGGTCGACGCAGATGGTCTGGGCTGGTCCCTCGTCTCCCTCCCCACTCCGCTCGTGTCCCTTCCAAAGCTGCCTGACCTTCTGAAAGAAGACCAGTTGTGAAGGGTATTTAAAAGGTGTATTCGCCTGATATAATTTCCAGCCATGTTCAAAACTTACTCAAAGATATATAAGTTTATAGAACAAATGGACACACTTGGGTGGTGGCATGGCTCTTTTTCCCACAAGTACAGTGAATAGAGAGGATTGAACTTGAGTCCACAAAGCTGCCTCTGTGGTTACTCATCATATGACTTGGTAAGTTACTTTATCTTTTCAGCCTTAGTTTTCTTCCCCTCAACAAAATGGTCTAATTAATATCAAAATTGCAAAACCCTTGTTCTGTAAAGACTAAACACCTTCATTAAACTGATATTTTGGGGCCAGGCGTTATTACAGCCAGTGAGCCTACCCTACTGAAGAAAACAGGCATAAACAAATCATAAACAAAATAGTATCCATACCCTTATGGTGATTACATCTAAGTTCGGAGAAATAGGCAATAAAAAAATAGATTAGTAAAATACATTCTATGTATGATAGTGATAAATGCTTTGAAAAAAAATAAAACAAGGAAGGACAATAGGGTACTGGGAAAGAGAGGGTTGTGATTTCAAGTAAAGTGATAAGGAAAAGCTTAATTAAGGGGATTATTTTAAACAAAGGCTTAAGGAAGTGAGGGAGAGGCACTAGATATCATGGGGAAAACTATCACATTAAATGTGATAATTTATGTAAAAAAAGTCTTAGCATAGTTGCTGGCTCAAAGTACAGTAAGTGTTGAATAAGTGCTAGCAAGTATTGTTATAAATGAATTATTTTGTTATTAAGAATTCTGATGTGAACTTTTTGGTTCCACTTTGTGATCATGGAAATGGTATGCCACTGAGTTGATAGTACCAGACTTTCTTGTTCTGTGAAAACATAATACAAAGAATAAGTCAAACTCAAAATATTGTCAGAAAGACAATTTTTTTCAGATACTTTTCCCCTCAAAAAAACTTTAAAAACACTTAAAATATTAGAATTGAAACTATTATTTTAAAAAATTCACATAGAAACTGATAAAGCCAAGTTTTTTATTTGTTTTCTTACTAGAAAAGTCTTTTGAAACAGTTAAAGCTTGTTTTTAACTCATTATAGAAAGAAAGCATAAAATAGATGAGCCTGAAACATTGACTTTTATCCATCTTGAATTTCATGGAGCATCCAGAATGATGCATCTTTCCTTTCAAATATTTATCCATCAATTCCAGACAAGTAGTGTATGAGGCTATAAATAACAGACAGCTAGAACAGGAGAAAACAGTTTTTCTATTGCCTTGTGCTTAAACTGTCACTATAGCAGGAAATAATAACTGAATGCTGCATTATTTAAGGCAAGGTAATAGACCACTTCCTTTTAGAAGCAAATTACTTGAGGATCAGCTGCTTTACCCTCATAAACCAGAGATTCCTCAGTGAAAGACTACAGTTATGAAGTTTGATGTGAGGTGATTGCCAAACTGAATCCTAATGCTTTGTACACTAGAAAATGACTTCCATTGAGGATTCTGGTCATCGTTCATCATTAAACAAAGGTGTTGCCAAATGCATACTTGCCCATATGGTAGGCAATGGGGTGCATTATAAACGCCTAGACATGGAGCTAGAATGATCTCCATTTGACTCTACTACTTCCGAGTATGATTCTGCATAAATTACCTACTGTCCTGAGATTCTTTTTTTTGGCTTGTAAAATGCAAGTAGTAATACTAACTTAATTGCTGAGAGGATTAGGTTAAATAGTGTTTAAAAAGATCTGGACCTTATTTTTTAGTGCCAATAAGTAAATACTACCTATGTAGTATAAATCATTCAACACCTATGGATGATTTAAAGATCTCAAGATACAAGTTGTTGAGTTTGAAGAATACGTATTGCAATTCCATAACCTGTTATAGACGGTACCAAGGAAACAATGCTCTTTCCTATTCCCTGTCTTTCTCTGAATTTTTTTTTTAAACTCATAGTCTGTTGCCCCAGAAGATCATGTCCTATTTGAAGGCTTTACATTAAGCCCCAGCCTACACAACTCTTGTGTGTCAGATGTCTGTCTATTTTTTTTAAATAATGTGCTAAATGTAAGAGAGCAGAGATGCAAACTAACAAGATTGTGCACAGGGATAGTGCTGGTTGACAGCATTTTGGGATTATTTGAGTGCCATTGCATTTAAAATACAAGTTCTATTCAATTAAATCATTATAATCTAGTATTTAAAAATCCACTATTGGATTTGCCCTACTCTAAAATTAATGTATTTATAATATTGTTCGTGACTTACTTGCTTTTGGATAGTAGTCACGACAGTTTCCCCATCATAACTGCAAAATAAGTCTTTCATCTTTCCTTTCTGGCAGCAATTATTACTTTGGTCTGTAGGATAATAAACAGAGTTGGGCCAATAAATAGAAAATGAAGTTCGTTGCTGTGCTCTTCACTTTTAATCTTCTTCTTTCTGGATAGATTAAGTTTATAGGTGATTGAGTTTTACTTTTTACAATTTTTACTCCATATTAAAATAGTTATCACTTTCCTTGATGTGCTATGAATTTAAATTTATAATAGTGTTTCTTATTGTTATAGGATCACACAGTGTTATTTTCAATATTTATTTGGGATTTTAATCACTCTTCAAGTCCTAAATTATCAGGATTTTATAAAATTAAATCGTATTTGATTTTTCATTAATACTATTTTGATATTTTAAAAACTATTGATAAAAATATGTCATTGCTACCAATTATTTTGATACACATTTCTAAACTTTATTAATCTTTGAACATGTGAACATTAAAAAAGTCTACATTATTTTTAATGAATAATCATCCATCACTTTATGTTCAGTGAATGTTTCATTTCATGACAATCTATTTTGAAAATCAGCTGTAAAATAATTGGTATCATGTGGAGATTGGGCTGTACTGATCCTGTGCCAAGAAAATAAGCAGTTAGTTACCTAGGTTGCAAGTACTAAAAAGCAAGGTTCAGACTTGTTGCTTATATGTGGCTTTGACAGTGCCTAGTATTCAAATGTTTTTGGTGCTATCTACTTATTTACTTTTACAATTTATTAGTATTATTTTAAAATAAGTAGGTATTTCCAAAATTAAGCAGTTTATTTGGAACATTGTAATGTTTTGACATTCACATGGCTATTGTTTAACAAGGAACATTATATTTTGCAATCTCTTTAGGATGTTTTTACCTGTTGATGATATTTTTACATGCAATCTGAAAGGATGAATATTCATATACAGAATGATCTAGATAATGTCTTGAGAAACCTATTACTATTAAGTTTCTGTGATTTCATAGAACGATTTTCAAGTCATTCCATTTACTATCCATAAAATAAATACCATCACTGAAAACAGTCATCAGACTATTAAAATGCAAGTGTTATTATTTTCACGTTGAAGGCATTTTGCTTTTACTTAAAAGAAAAAATCTGAAAAAAATGACCAAATGGTTTAAAAAAAGCAAAACCAGTTTTTCTTAGCCAGATAATCAGAAATATATATATAATGTACACTGAAGAATATTTATATTTGTGAAGAGTAGCCAAGTATAAGGACAGTTAAGTAATTTATAGCATACCTGTATATTAGACATCTTACGACTTTTAAGAATATTTTATGAGTAGTTTATGACAGAGGAAATGTTCACCAAAAAATGCTATGTTAAAAATATACAACTGTATATTCACTTTGATCTCAGTTTTAATTTATAGAAATATGCACATGCACACATACTTTCATATATATGCATATATTTCAGGGTTTAATAAAGCTGGATATCACTTAATTTCTTCTGATAATATAATTTACTTTTTCAAATCATGTTTTAGAAATAATATGGCCTTGAAAACGATCTTATGTAGATTCCCATAGAACAGTAATCTTTTGAATATGTGGATGCTTGATCTTGGTGATTCTTTTATGAGTGCTGTTGCTGAAATAATCAAAGCATGTAGTTTATTCTTAAAATAATAAACATTAATAAAAGCTAATTTTTAAATGTATTTTATTTATTTATTACAGAGAGGAAGAGAGAGGGAGAGAGAGCCAGAAACATCAGTGAGAGAGAAACATTGATCAGCTGCCTCCTGCACACCTCCTACTGGGGATGTGCCAACAACCAAGGCACATGCCCTTGACCGGAATCGAACCTGGGATCTTTCAGTCCATGGGCTGAACCTCTATCCACTGAGCCAAACCGGATAGGGCAGGAAATGCTCATTTTTATATAAAATAAATATGTATCAATAGAAACACTAATTATGTTTTTAAATAAAACTGCAGTAACATGGTGGTTATTGCATTTTACCCCTTCAAACAAGCTGCCTTTTACTGCTATTTAAATGAAATATAAATAAAAATAATTGTTTTTGTTTTGGTTATTCAGATGCATAACACAAGTGTATGGTCTTATTTTTAAAATAAAGGCAAGATTTTAGGATTTTCTCTATGGCCTTCATACACAGGTAATTATGACATGTCTAGTTTATATCAGGCTCTTTGGTAGGTATGAGGCTCTTTGATAGGCCAAGGAGATAATAAAAGGAATAAGAAATGGCAATTTTACTAATATATTAGAAGTACATAGGGAGTTATGGGACAAAGAAACCTAACTCTACATGCAGATATTAAGGAAGGCTATAATGATGCATCTCAACCTGATTGGAAACAGTGGTCAAGAATTAAGGAAGAGCCGAAACCAGTTTGGCTCAGTGGATAGAGCATCGGTCTGTGGACTGAAAGGTCCCAGGTTCGATTCCGGTCAAGGGCATGTACCTTGGTTGAAGGCATATCCCCAGTCTCTCTCATCGATGTTTCTAACTCTCTGTCCCTCTCCCTTCCTCTCTGTAAAAAATCAATACAATATATTTAAAATAATAATAATAATAATAATAAAAAAAGAATGAAGGATGAGAGTGAAGGGCATTTTCACATGCAAGACCATAGGAGCAGAAACACATCCATGACACTAGGAGAAATTACAGAAGGAAGATTAGCCAGTTGAAAGAAACTGATAATATTATGTTAAGAGTATGAGCATAATCAATTAAGGAAACTGTATATGAATATCATATTACAGTCATAAAAATGTAGGTATAAAATATGCTTCTGCATATTAACACCATATTCAGAAATAGTAAAGGAATTGTTCCACGTGAATGAATTTTCCAATAAATGTTTATGGAGGGACACTTTATTCATTCTTGAAAAATATATATTGCGCTACCTTTTGCTTCATTAAACAAACGTGTTTTTTCCCTGTGACTGTTTTGCTTCTTTTGGAGTTTTTGAAGTTTATATATAGTGGTGTCTTCCTGGACTATTTATTTGGATAGCTAGCACTATTTGTCCTTTCTTTTAATAGCTTTATTTTTGTCATTCTCATGATTGCTCTTTTTACTCATCTTTCTCCTGCTAAGAAGCCCTGAACTTATTTCTACTAGTCCTTCTACAGCCTATCTTCTTTGACTTAATAAACTTTGGAATTTATGATAAATCCTTTGTTGAGTTAAAAATCTTTGTCACTTATTTTCTGGGTTGCTTAATCAAGATTGATAGCATTACACTATATATTATTTCTAGATAAGAGGCCTGATGCATGAAATTCATGCAAGAGTAGGCCTTCCTTCCCCGGGATGCCTCCACTGGCTTCCCTCTGGCACCTGGGACCTGGGCTTCCCTGCAGCCTCAGCTTTGTCTGGAAGGTCATCCGGAAGGACATCTGGTTTAATTAGCATATTATGCTTTTATTATTATAGAGAGATAATTCTAATGTTTTTTTAAAACATTGTCCATATGCATTGTACAATAAGTTTATATATTATTGAGTTATTTCATATGATGGAACTTTTCATATCATGTAAAAAAAGGGAAATTAATCTAAGGGTTCTCCTAAAAGAATTTTGAAAGTTATGTATCTTCTTGAATATTTTAAAAATACATATTGAGGCTTTTTATTAGTTTAATTGTTGCACAACATGAAATTTCTGGTTATTATTGCTATTAATTGTATCTAATGGAATCTAAATATCATAAGAATTTCACACCTGTCATCATTTATGTAAAAATACTCGAGCAAGCTCTTTATTAACCAGAAGACACACGTAATTATTTTCCTCTTAAAATCACTTTAAGCAGCTAGTGTTTAGAAGTCCTGAACCATGTATATTTAACTTCCTTCCATTACCTCTCAAGCTATCCTTTTGTAACCTCTTGCCAAGGTAAACCTTTAAAAATAGGTGAGAGTGCCCAGCTGGTGTAGCTAAGTGGTTGAGTGTTGAGCCAGGGACCAAGAAGGCACTGGTTTGATTCCCCATTAGGGCACATGCCCACATTGTGGGGTTCGTGCAGGAGGTAAACCCCCTGTGGGGTTCGTGCAGGAGGTA
>JAAGEH010002473.1:0-37610 GCA_011751065.1 Lasiurus cinereus | reverse complement strand
CTCACTGTCCTCCCCTGGAGGCCTGGTCACCCCTATCTTCCCTCCCTTGCTGGCCATCTTGTGATGGCCATCTTGAGTCCACATGGGAGCAGGATCTTTGACCACATGGGGGCAGTCATCTTGTGTGTTGGAGTGATGGTCAATCTGCATATTACTCTTTTGTTAGATAGGACAGAGGCCTGGTGCATGGGTGGGGGCCAGCTGGTTTGCCCTGAAGGGTGTCTCAGATAAGGGTGGGGGTTCTCTTGGTGCATGGGGTGGCTTAGGTGAGGGGCCTTTGGTGGTTTGCAGGCCAATCACACCCCCTGGCGATCCAAGTGGAGGCCCTGGTGCCCTGGTACCTGGGATTAATTTATCTTCTACAATGGCAACTTTATAGCCTGGAGTGGAGCCAAGCCTCTTGCTCACTCTGTGGCAGCAGCCATTTCTGTTGGAATTTATTTATATTCTATAATTAAAACTTTGTAGCCTTAAGCAAAGGCCTGGGCTGGTCAGGGTGTGTGGAAAGCTTGGCTTCCTCTATGGCCAGGGTAACCCAAACCTCCCTTCTGCTCTCTCTGTGGCTGTAGCCATCTGGTTGGATTAATTTGCGTACTCGCTCCTGATTGGCTGGTTGGTGTGGCTTGAAGGTGTAGTGGGGTGTGTGGTCAATTTGCATGTTGCTCTTTTACTAGATAGGACTAGAGGCCCGTTTCAGGAAGATTCCTGCAATAAGGCTTCCTGTGTTGCTCTCCACTCTCCCGCCTGCTTCCCTCCCTTCTCTGCCAACCCACTTGCTTGCTTTTCCACAGCTTTGCTCCCTTCTGCAGTGCTTGGATTCCTTCTATGCTATCTTGAGTCTTCGCTCTGCATCTGAATATGCAAATTAACTTCCATCTTGTCTGGGTTAATTTGAATACTCACTCCTTACTGGCTGGTGGGCATGGCTAGTGAGTATGGCTTGTGGGTATAGCAAAGATATGGTCAATTTGCACGTTTCTCTTTTATTAAATAGGACTAGATGCCTGGCTATGAAATTTATGAATAGTTATAGTCCCTAGGCCTAACCTGCAATCAGGGCCATCTTTCCCGGCTGCCATCAGCTGGCCACCCACCTCTGGTTCCCTTTTCGTTATTGTGCAATTGAAACCTGCTGGCCAGAGGAGGGACTGAGAGGTTCGCCATTCCCTCCAGCTCACAGGTCCTGCTTCCCACCACTGGTCACTCTCTGTGTGTGGGGCAACCAGCGAGGCAGGGGCCTTGGCCTGGTACCTCCTGCATCTGCCGCCACCTACCCCAGGTTCCCTGTTTGCCATCAAGTGATTGGAGCCTGTTGGCCAGGGGGAGGGACCAAGAGATAGGCTCGCAGGACTGGGGGTAGCTCCTGTATTGAGCGTCTGTCCCCTGGTGGTCAGTGTGCATCATAGCAACCAGTTATTGGGCTGTTCTGTTAATTTGCATATTATCCTTTTACAAGAGGCCTATTGCAGGAAAATTCTTGCTGTAGTCTCTACTGCCCCACCAGCTTCTTTTCCTTCTCCCCTGCACTGCCTGCTTCCTTCCCTTCTCCATCACGCCACTTGCTTAATTCTCGCAGCTTTCCTCCCTTCTGCAGCACTTGGCTTCCTTCTACATTGTCATCATTCTTCGTTCTGCACCAGGTATGCAACTTAACTGCCATGTCGGCTGGGCTAATTTGCATACTTGTTCTGATTGGCTGGTGGGCGTGGCTTGTGAGTGTAATGGAGGTATGGTCAATTTGCATATTACTCTTTTATTAGATAGGATTACACAGGATATTAATGTGTTTTCCTCAGAAAGCACTAATCAAATTAAAATCAGACCTTTATGCACTCAAAAATCTAAATATGACCTCTTAAATGGGCTTTATGCTTCTAATTATGCAAAGTACTTCCTTTCTTTTGTTTGCAATTTTCTTATGTTAGATTATTTTAATCAGAGATATTCAATAATACAAAAAAGTATTGACATCTCTTAAACTATGATGTGTCTGTGTGTGTGTGGACTTTCTATCTTCCACACATAATACCAGGTACTTTTATATATTTTCCTTAATTGTACAAAAACACTTTGAAATTTGCATTATTAATTATGTATAATATGTGAGAAAATTGAAGGTTAGAGAACTTTCATACTTGTTAAATTGTCAAAATTTCACTAAGTAAAAATGACCTCAAGCTTACATGTAATAATACTGATTGCAAACTCACTTCAATTCAGGCATTATAAGCAACTTAAAAAGTTTGAGAAAAATAAGACATTTATAAAACAGAAATCACCCCCATATCTTCTGTTTCATTGAATTCAGTTGAAAATTAAGGTCTAGTGCATGTCTCTGGGGCCACACCACCTTCTGAGCCTCTATAGAAGGATCCTTCCTTGCTTCTTCCAGCTTTTGGTGGCCCCAGCAATCTTGGTTGATAGCAGCATTAACTGTGATCTTTGTCTTCACCTGGCTATCTTCTATCTGCCTGTCTGTGTTCCTTCAGTTCCAGACTAATGACCTTATCTTAATTTGATTATATCTGCAAAGACCTTATTACCGAAAAAGGTCCTATTAACAGGTACCTGGTTAGGGGGAAGGGCCTAATAGAATGTCAGTATGTCATTTTTTAAGCATACAATTCAATCCATAACAACCACTAATATATAGAATTCCACCATCCTATCAAGGAATAGTATACTTAAACTTGAAAGAAAAATAGTACCAGGTGCTCTACTCATTATATGCAATGTTTATAGAAAACATGAATGATTTTAAAATCTTGGAAATTATCAAAATTACCTATGGACTTCTTAATTATACATATATATATGTATATATATATGTCTTTCTAGCTTCCAGAAACATACATACACAGACAACATACTCACACTTACAGTAGCGCGTGCGCGTGTGCACACACACACACATACACACACACACACACACATTGACTGCTGAAGCTGCCACAGGCTTTCTGAGTAAGAATTTCCAGATAGCTATATTTTTTAAAAACATTCTCCAATGATTCTGTTCATCAAAACAAGTTGGAAAAACATTTTCAATAGGACTTCAACTTATCTAAAGAAGGAGATATTAAACTTAAGGTTAAAAACATATCATCTTCTTTGTGGTGTGTTTTTGAAGTAACCCTGCTGAACATAAGAAGGCAGAAACATTGTATCATTGACTTCAGGCTGAGCTGAGAGAGGACGGAAGGCTGACAAATGCAAACATCCTGCATCTTTTGTTTTTCTAGCTCCAGTTTTCAACAAATTCCACTGACCATATATCCAAAGTAGTGGCAATATTTAAAGAATTAGAAAAGTCAGTCGACCTGTATTTCTTCTTAAAACAATTTAGAATAAATTTCATTATGAAGATTTTTTTGTATGTCATCCTAAAACTCCTCTCTATGCAGAAGAAAAATGTTTGGATCCTAATTTTAATAAACTTAACAGGAGCCTTTTTTATTTTTCTTGTCCAATTTTCTTGTCCTTTTTTATTTTTCTTATCCTATTATAATGGATATTTTATAATATCCTATATAATAAAAGGCTAATATGCAAATTGACTGAATGGCAGAATAACCTGTTGCTATGATGTGCATTGACCACCAGGGAGTGTATGCTCAACACAGGAGCTGCACCCTAGTGGTCAGTGCACTCCTACATACTCATGAGGGTTTCCAGACTGTGAGAGGACAAGGCTGAGCTAAGGGACTCCTCTCCCCTCCACCTCTGTCCCCCCGCCCAAGTGCACGAATTTCATACTCTGGGCCTCTAGTTTATTATATGAAGAATCTATGAATAAATTATTTTTTTAGAAACTCAAACAAGAAAGAAGAACTCTTGTATCAGCATTCACTGGAATAAAAATAATATGTGTTTTATCTATACTCATGTTGTCTGTATCTATACATAATTGATAACTACATGAAGAAAAATGTATATAATGTATTTATATATAGTTCTGATTATTGACTTTATCTCTTTTTTTATGGATTTTTTTATCATGACTATAAGTCAAACAATTTTTTATTAATGTGTTACATGTATACATGCATGTTAAGGTGCTGCACACATAGAGGCTCTTTCTTTTTTTTCACTTATTTTTTTTATTGTGTTACATGTATACATATCTTCCCATTGTGCCCCCCCCCCCACAGGGGTACCCCAACCCTCCAGGGTCTTGTGTCCATTGGCTATGCTTATATGCATGCATACAAGTCTTTTGATTGATCTCTTATCTACTCCACCTCTCCTTAATCTCCCTGCTGTAATTTGACAGTCTGTTTGATGCTTTACTGCCTTTGTATCTATCCTTTTGTTTATCAGTTTATAATGTTCTTTATTATCCACAAATGAGTGAGATCATGTGGTGTTTCTCCTTCATTGACTGGCTTATTTCACTTAGCATAAGGCTGATTACTGACTTTATCTCTTAAAACATATCTTGGAGATCTTTCTGTATCAATGTATTTATATTTACTTCATTCATTAGAAACATTTCCTAGAATTTTTTAATTATTACATTTTGATAGTTGAAACAATTTGCATATAATGATGCAATGGATTTTTATAAGTGCTTGATTGTATGCAAATGCCATTATTTCTCTATACTATGTAAATTAGACATCAATAAAAGTTTTGACTATTTTTAATTTTAGGGAAATTAAATTTTTATATTGAGTTTACACATAAGCTAAATGCCCTCCAACATTATTATGTCGCATTTACCCCCCACAGTTTCACATGATATGAGATACATGATTTCCCAGATATTCATAAGTGCTATACATTATTGGGTTCTTTATTTTGCCAATTTAAAGATTAAAAAGGATATATTCCCCAAACTTCACCTATAATAAATATTATCAATTTGTTGATTTTTTAAATTAAATCTTTATTATTCAGATTATTACATTTGTTTCTCTTTTTTCCCCCTCCATAGCTCCCCTCCACCCAGTTCCCACCCTTTCCTCTACCCTTACCTCCCTCCCATTGACCTCATCCATAGGTGTATGATTTTTGTCCAGTCTCTCCCTGTACACCCCTCAACCCTTTTCCCCTGAGAATTATCAGCCCACTCCCTTTCTGTGCTCCTGATTCTATTATATTCACCAGTTTATTCTGTTCATCAAATTTTTAATTCACTTAATTTTTAGATTCACTTGTTGATAGACTCCCTTGCGCTCCGGGACCATATAAGTCTGGGTCCCCCTGGTTTCACCCGAAACCGGGGTTTAGTGGAGTTAGAAGTGATGCAGTTGGGAGGCTCTGTCTCCCGCCTGCTCGTGAAAGCCAGCGGCACAATCAGCTGTCTGTCCTCTGCGCGGAGTGCTGTGCATGCGTGCCACCAGCTTCTGATCTTCTGCGACTCCCCCAAATTTCTGTGCACTTCTCCCTTTTCAGTCAAAACTCCCCCGTCTGAGTTTCGGCTGGATCTGGGGTTTAGTGTCGCAGGATAAGGGGTTCAATGCTGTTTGAGAGTTTCCGTCGCCCTCCCGCCAGAGAAAGCCAGCCAGGCACTCGGGCGCCTGCTCTTTCCATGCACGCGTCTCTATACCTCAGCTTTTTGCAGCTCCTCTGGGTCTCCGCGAGCCCCTCTCTTTCCCTCTAGTTGTAGAACTTCCACTCAGCCAGCTTTCCTGTGGTTCTGGATGATGTCCGTTCTGTCTTTTAGTTGTAGTTTTGATATTGTTGTACGAGGCAGCAGTGTAGGTGTTTACCTATGCCGCCATCTTGGATTCTCCCAATCTGTTGATTTTTGAGTCATGGATATTAAAAACATTTTTATTATTTCAATTTTATATTCTGATTTTTAATTTGATAAACAATCTTTTTATACATTTATTGGCCATTGATTTTTCTACTGTGAGTTGGTTGGTTTTTTATCATTTTTATATTTCTCAGGATTTCCAGCATTTACATTTTGATTTCTGTTTTCTTTATATATTTTGGATTTTGCCATTGTTTTGAATAAGAATTAGAAGTACTCCCAATCTGTCATTTTTTCTTCTAGATAGTTTAGTGCATATTTATTATCATTAAACTAATATTTACTAACATTCATCCGTAGTTTTCCTTATTTCTATGTTAACTACAATAATTATAGAAAGAAACATTAATCAATATTAACTTATGTTTATTAAAAATAAAAACTGTTCTAGAAGAAAAAAAATAATATGACTATTGTAAAACAAAGCAAAACAATATAACCAGTTCTTGGCCTCAACCAAATTTAGGCCCTGGATAGAACATTTAGACAAAATGGGACTGAGTCCAAAATGAGTTGAAAGAGAATTTGAACAGGTGTTTGTACTCATTTGCCCTCATTTGTAATGGTCAAGAGATAAGACCTCTGATTCTACCTTTGTCTTGTAATTTATGCTCATTGGTCTTAGAAATGTAAATACATTGAACTCCCTCAAATTTAAGAGTGCAAACATTGGAAGCAATTAAAAGTTGCATTTTAGAAAGTAACACTTGTAAATAGGAGTTGTAGTTAAATGGTTCTTTTAGGATTTAAAACATTCTGTACTTGGTCATTAGATAACTGATTTGAATGTGCTAATTTTTATTTTGAAACTCTTCTAATCATGTGCATCAATTGGTGGACTTGCACTAGTGCAATACATTGAAAAGGAAAGTATTTGCTGAGAAAACTGAATTCTGATTTAAAATATACCAGTGAATTTTGGGGGACTTTGACAAGAACTCCTACACATTACATAACAAAAAATAATTTTTACTACATTTAAAATTTTCCATATTGAATAAAAATACGGTCTTGGGCAGGGACAGATCTCTTTTATGAATGTCAGATCTGCTGAGTTGGTTTGTTATTTAATCCTCTAAGTCCCATTGTCCCTTTTTGTAAAATGGAGTTAATAATAACTTACATCATAGGGTAATTTCGAAGAGTCAATGAAACAATATTTTAAGCACTTAGAGCAATGCCTGATGCAAAGGGATCCATGTTAGTTGTTACCTGTATATTTATTAATGTATTTTAAAACTTGTCTTCTTATTGTTCAGTGAAAATAGTTTAAAGACAATTTACTTTGAAAGCTATTTATATTAATTATAAAATTCTATTGGATATTGACAAACCTTCTTAATGTTTTCTGATGAACCAGAGTGAAGGATTCAGACAATAACTAACACTATTAAATTGATCTGAATTCTAAAGATCAGGTTTATTTTTAATAAGAGATAAATCCATATTATTTCACTTGTTTTATCAGCTTTAGCATGAGACAATTTTGCTCCTTTTTTTTGTAGCTGTAATTTTAGTAATGAATCCGACTATAACAATATATTAATTGCAAAATCAACATGCAAGTAGCTTTCAACTTTCCTCTAAAGTTAAACCCTTAAACCTGAAAGTAACTAAAACATCCATCTCATAGAGATAGAGTTACTTGAATGATTTCTGCAAAACTGCTCCAACACTGTAAAAACAAAAGAAATCATTGAACACCAGGAAAAAGCCCTTGGCAAGGCTATATTTGAACTTAATTAGAAAATGAGCAATATAGTTCAAAGCTTATCAAAATTGACTTGGGTGTATTTTTTTTATTCTTTTATTCATATATTTGGTATAATTTTGTTTCTAAGAAGCTAGGCTCTTTCCATGGGATATACATTAGAAATAATGTTGCAGATATCATTGTGTTAGAAGAATAGAGAAACGTGGCTAAAAACAGATGCCTCTGACTTCCTACTGAAGTAACTCCTGAACAATAACTTAATTTGTGGGATCTCTGCTCTCCAAGAAGGAAATAACCTCTTTTCAGTCACTTACCCCTGAGCTGTGCTCTGTCCCCTCTGAGGCAGGGAAGGTAATTTTACTTGTGTGTACACTGCCTTACATCACACTTCCAATTACCCCATTCCTCTCGTGAGGTTTGAGAACTTGAAACATTATAAATAAGAAGAGCATCATTGAGATCTGTGGAAGGCTGCAGGAACTCTCACTAAAGGGAGTAGAGGAAGAAGATTGTAGAATATTGTGCTTTGATAAGTGGTCTGCCTTGAAAACACACCAATTTGAAGAATCAGAGGAGGATAACATAACGGCATTTGGCATAAAAAGAAATGTGTTGAGAGGGAAAGTGGTCCCTTAAAACTCTTCAGAAAATTGATCAGGAAAGAGAAATCTGTCTAAATCCAGAAGGAAAGGAGTTTTGAAATGAAATGTGGTTCTTTTCACTGATTTATATTTATTATTGCTATAGACAAATACAATTAATTAAAAAAAAAGCTGCAATTTCCTTGAAGGGAAAGGAATGAAATCGCAGCCATTTCAGGGAAATGTTTGTTAACTTTTTATTCCCCTACTTGTTTTCTGCAGAGTGGTATGCTTCACCTTTGAAAAGTCTTTGTGTGCACTGTGTTTTACAACGTCTTTCTTTATCTATGATCCTCTGTGTTTTTGCCCTTCTGACATCGTCTTTACTTTGAATAGGGAAAATGCAGCAGGAGTTCCTAGAGCTGGAAAGGTAGATAGAATGTTAACAAATAGGGAAGCGCAGCAAGAATCCTTGCTCTTAGAAGAACTAGGACTATTATAATGTTGTCTTGGTTTATTTGAGTAAAATGGGAACTGTAGAAGTCTTATTTAAGAGGCCAGAGAAAATTTAAAAAAAATGATCCCGTTAGGAGATGCATATCATAATCAATTTTTGAAAATGAGGAGTGCTTAATAATGGAACTATTTTAAAGACATGGCTAGGATTAATGGGAACTATCAAGGATTGACCTCAATTGTGTGGAGCTTTGACCACTTGTAGACTTCAGATGTATCTGAAGGGAATGGTCACTGAGACTGAGAAAGAAGAATGGAAGCTCTAATAGATGCATTACTTCCCTTGACAGAAGCTCTGGTCTTTGGCAGAGACTTTGGCAAACTCTGAGGACCCTTCAGGAAGGGAGAATGAATGAATATTTCCTTCTTCCAGTCTCTTGCCAGTGACACCCTCTGATTGAATGAAACTGATGAAACGAAGCCAGAGAGCCCTATGATGAAGTCAATGGAGTTAGCTCCACCTCATATGAGGATAGTGAAGCATAGCAAGTGGATCTTGAGAGGCCAATAGGAAATATCCAGGACACACAAACCAAATACCTAGAACAGTGGTTGGCAAACTCATTAGTCAACAGAATGGCAAACCATGGTTTGCCGACTACTGACCTAGAATATACAAACAGGATGTAAAATTGTTTGAGAGATATTTTTCTTCTGTGATAGGTAGTCTTCAATGTGTTGGGAACACAAAGATGAGAAAGTAGGCACAGTCCCTTTCCTCCTTGAATCTCATATTTAAGTGCCTTATTTTAATATTTGTTCGTGTGCATGTGTGTGCATGTGTGTGCATACTTTTATCACTGACATGAAAACACATGTATGCATCTAGATATATAAGATCTTAGTATGTGGACTTTTGTATGTTTTTTCTCTCTTCCACAATTTCCGAATCTTCTTCTGGTGGATAGAAAAAATTCACATTGCCTGGAAGGAAATTAAAAGTGTTAGAACAAGAATAAAGGAGGAAACTAAAGTTCAGTTTGTTTTTGTCTATTAAAAAAAAATTGAAGCAAGACATTTAAAAATTAAAAGGGAAGGCACTTGTGGGAAGAGGAGTTTTGAAATAATGGTAATACAAAATGGAAAAGCAAAAAGAGGGAGATGGACACACCTCTATATTGACTTCTACTCCTAAGATGAAGGTCCTCAGGGCTTTGAGGGGAGCAGCAACACAGCAGGTCCTGACCATTAAGGAGAGATACAAGGAATGGATAGGTATAAGGATGTTGAGATGGCTGAGTACATTTTGGGAAATTCCAGGATGTACCTTGAAAATGAGCATGTCCGTGTCCCATGTTTTGCCATTCACAGTATCATGTGACATCCTTCAGGTGTGAACGCAGAAGCTGTTTTTGTAGTTGTTGGGCAAGGGTATCAGTAGCCTCACTAGTTACATGCTGCTTGTTATCTGGCAGGGACATAATACCCTGTTCTGTGCCATTTCCCTAACACCCCACCATAAGAATATTTAAGTTGTTAAGAGTGATATCTCTTGGGAAAATGGACACAACAGGGATAAAAGACTGGACTTGTCTGTTTCTTTTGTATGTGTTTTTTTTTTTAAAGGAAGCAAAATCACATATTCTTAAAAAAAAAAGCACTTGGATTTAAAAACAAAACAAAAGCACAAAACAGCAACAAAAATCTGCCCCCTGTAAACAGTCCTGAACACTTATTAGCCTCCTCTCAATCTTCTAAATACCAAGCGAAATTCTTGAAGCACTCACAGGGTGAACAGATATGACATGGAAAGAAAAGTCCCAGCTGTACAATGTAGAAATCCCTGTTGGTAGACTGGTATGTGAGTGGGTATAGGTGATATAGCAAATATCTGTTAATACTGAGTACAATAGTTTCTGTTGAGAAATCAGCTGACAATTATATGGCTGCTCCCTTGTAGGTAATTAACTGTTCTTCTCTTGCTGCTTTTAATATTCTTTCTTTGTCTTTTGCTCTTGGTATTTTAATTATGATGTGTCATGTTGTGGTCCTCTTTGGGTTCCTTTTATTTGTGCTTCCTGGACTTGTAAGTCTATTTCACCAGGGAGGGGAAGTTTTCAGTCATTATTTCTTCAAATAGGTTTTCAGTATCTCGTTCTCTCTCTTATTCTGGCACCCCCATAATTCTGATGTTGGTATGCTTGAGGTTGTCCCAGAAGTTCCTTACACTACCTTCAAATTTTTGGATTCTTTTTGCTTTTTTGCTTTTCTGGTTGAGTGTTTTTTGCTTCTTTGTATTTCAAATCTTTGATTTGATTTTTGTGGTCCTCTAGTCTGCTGTTAGGTCTCAATATAATATTCTTTTATTTCAGTCAGTGTATGTTTAATTTCTAGTTGGTCCTTTTTCATATCCTCGAGAGTCTCACTAAATTTATTAGCCTTTTCTAGGAAATGCTTGAAAAATTTTATAACCATTGTTTTGAACTCTATATACAGTCATTTACTTTCCTCCATTTCTTTTATTTGTGATCTGTTTCTTTGTCTCAACATTTTGGCTGCTTCCCTGAGTTGGTAAAATAGCTTGTGTGCTAAGTGTCCTATAGAACCCAGTGGCTCAGCCTCCCCAGTTACCTGAGATGGACACTCTTGGTGCTCCCCTTTGAGGACTGTGTGCACAATCTTGTTGTAGTTAAGCCTTGATTGTTGTTGGTATCACTGGGAGGAATTGACCTCCAGGTCACTAGGCTATGAGGATCAGCTGTGTCTATGCTGGGAGAACTGTGCTGGAGATACCCTTATGAGACAAGACTTGCAAAATTGCAAAAGCCTATGTGCTCAGCTTGGATGGGGCAGAGTCTCAGGGTGGAGCAGACAGCCTTGACTTCCCATCAGCCCTGCCCTTTGAGGCCCCTGGGTCTCAGTGTCCCTCAGAAATCACTGTAAGCACCTCTGGAAGAAAGCTGCCCTTGAGTTCCACCTGCTACAAGACAGTCCAGTTTCTCCCTGAATGAGTTTGAATTCCCAGTGTCTTGCCCAGAATTGGAGTTCAGCACAGTCAGGAGCTTCCGTCTCCTCCTGCTTGAGAAAGCCAGCTGTGCACTCAGCAGTCAGTCCTCTCCACACTTGCAGATCCCTAACTCAGCCTTTTGAGCTCCTCTGAGTCTCAACATGCTTTTCTCTTTCCTTCTAGTTGTAGAATTTCCACTCAGCCAGCTCTACTGTCTTCTGTATGATGTCCATTTTGTCTTTTAGTTATAGTTTTGAAACTGTTGTTCTAGGCAGCATTTTAGGTATTTACCTATGCCACCATCTTGGTTTCTCTCCCCAGTGATATAATTTTCTTTGTCCAGTTCCAGATTGCCTGGATATGAGTCCTATTATTTTTGAGAATCTCAACAAGCTAGGGATATTAAATCTTGAATGAATAAAATGCTATTTGCCCTCTAATTTGCTTCCTCTTTTCTTGGCTTACATCTTGAAAATAGACAATATTGCCCTCATGCAAATGTGTTTTTCCCTCTCTAAGATTCCTTTCATCCAGACACAAAACTGAAGATGCCAGGTTCTTTGCACTTGCTGCCAGACTAATGATGCTTCATAAGCAGAGCCAATTTTGAAGAAAGTTAAAGTGTAAAATAAAATCTGTGCCTCCCTACCCATGACTAATTAAGGGGGAAGCATATGTAAAATAGAGCACATTGGATATCGAATCCAAGGGTATTTAAGCGGACAAATAAAAGGGAAAGAAAATAGGAGCTTTGCTTTATCATTAATTTTCCATCAGTACTATAAGTAATTCATTCTACAACTACTGAAATATGAAATTTAGCTATAGCATTGTCATGAAAACTGTAAAATTAATGGTGTAAAAAATTACCTCATAAACTGTCATGCAAAGATATTGGTAACTAGTACTGAAAATGACAATGAAACATTAGGTTTTAAGTAAAATTTCAGGAGAAAATGACATACTATGTTATTAAATATTATTAATTCCTAAAAACTTCATATGAAAAAAATTGCTCTACTCTTCAAGAACAGATAAATTCCTAATATGTTTTCCCAATGTGATATTACTAAGGATATTTTTGGATACCCGAGATGATGATATTAAATTTACTACATTTGTATTAAATATGGATGAGGAATATATATTTTCAGGTCAATTTTTTAAGAAACCTACTATTAAAAAAGGCAGGCAATCATATAATTACTATAAATATTAGAGGACTAGTGCATGAATTAGTGCATGGATGGGGTCTAGCCAGCCCGGCCCCAATCAGGGTGGATTGGAGCGGGAGGTTGGCTGGCTGGCCTGCCCTGATTGGGGCCTGATCAGGGACAGGCCGGCTGGGGTGAGGAGCCACAGGTGATTGACTGGTAGTGCCACCCCAATTGGGGGTGGGGGAGCCTGACTGGGGGGAGCCGGCTGTGGGGAGGGGCTGTGGGTGGTGAGCTAGCCAGCTCTGCCCCTTATCAGAGTGTGTGGGGGATGATCTGGTGTAGTTGCCTGGGGAGAGGGGCTGCAGGCAGTTGGGGGTAGGGACTGCAAGCAGTTGGCCAGCCGACCCTGCCCCTATAGGCATGGAGGGCACCGATCTGGGGTGGGTCTGGGCAGGGAGAAGGGCTATAGGAGTTTGGCCAGCTGCGCCCACCCCCTATTGGGTTAGGGGGGATGGCCAGAGGTGGGGCTGGCTGGGGGAGGGACTGCAGGCCAATTAGGGTGGGGTGGGCTGATGGGGGGTGGTGCTGGCCCGTGGGAAGGGCCACAGGGGGGTTGGCCGGCTACCCTTCCCTGGATCAGGGCCATGGGAGGGTGGCCAGCTGGCCCTACCCCCATCAGGCTGGTACACTGGCTGTAGTGGGCATCATAGTGACTGGTTGTTCTAGTCGTTATGGTGTTCTGGTCACTGGCTTTATACATATATTATGATTAAGAAATTTAAGAATGTTTTTAAATGTGATGCTAATAAGTGAGTGTTGAAATTATGTGAAAGGGAAAGGGAAGACAAAGCTAATATTCAGATATTTAACATGCAGTTTAACACACATTCACACATGTATACACTTACACTCATACAACTACATTTGTAAAAATGAATTTATACAAAATGTAAAAGGTTTCAAGAAAATTAATTAACTCTTTAGGATCAGCAAAAAAGAATGAATGACTAACTTCAACTTCCTGGTTTTGATGTACTTTACTTAAGGAAGATGTGTGTTATGTTACCATTGGGATGGGCTGATGTAAGGTCTACAGAACCTCCGTGTACATTTCTTTGCAACTAACTGTGAATCTATAGCTACTTCAAAATAAATGTTTTAAAGTTGCGATAATGTTGAAGTAAAATGATTTTTTAAATTAAAAGAGCAATTAGAGAAAAAATTATGTTGTTGTTTTGAAAGCAAGATAATACTAAATGGGAGTTAAAAATGTACAAATAGTTAGAGGCACTAAATTTGACCATAAGATTTAGCATAGGAAGTAAAAGAGCAATAGGAATGGAAAAATTCATTTTTCTCTTTTAAAAATAGACAATTGTTTTAACCATTTACTTGGAATTGATGGTCATACTCACAATCTAGAATTTTGTGTGAGAAGCATGGTAGAAAGAAATGGAATGTTTCATTTATGAAACTACATGTGAAACATTGTCTTTAAAATAAGACTATGAATCACTTATTCAGTTTCCCTCTTTTAATGGAAAGTCCATTCTGATTATATAACAACATAATAATTGCTTCCTTTTGGGTTCACTACACTTCATAATTCTACATGGTGAACATAAAAAGCTGTGAGATCCTCATCTGATTTCCAGAGCAATAATGCACTTTTCAATATGTTATTTTTATATTCCTTAGCACTATGAAATATTTGTTATAATTAACTTATAAGCTAATAGAAACCATGAACTATCTCATAAATGGTCAGATTAAACAATTAATAAAATACAGCAGGCATATACTTATAATATGTTAAAGAATGAAAGTAAGTTGCAAGGATTCATTTTAGATATTAATTTTCTAAGTACTAATTAACAAGTTAAAATAAAATCTTAATGCACAAATACAGATAATGTAATTTTGTTTTTTATAATATTTCATTTGAAGTCAATAGGGCCTATTTGTATAAAATAGAGATAATGTGAGCCATTTGCATTAGCAATTGCCAATCCATACCTGGAAGGGAGTAGGTTTTCCATGATGTGCTGAAAGAATGACTTAAGTATGTCATTGGAGCAACAGCTATTCAAGTCGACTAGGTCACTTACATAATTTCCTTTCAAACTATTGGCTAGTTTCATCTACTAATCTCTGTTCCCTGGTGGTACATAATCAGGATAATCATGTTTTCTTTTTGTCACTCCACTCTGATTATTCTGGTTAAATAGGAAATGCACTTTTAAATTTGATCGAGTCACTCGATGTACAATGTATGCTAGTTTTTGTGAGGTTTCTAGTCCACTGTTTTCAAAGGAAGAGTGTTCCTCTACATAAATGATATTTGAGCAGCTTTGGGAATGTATGTAGACATTAATATGAAAAAGAGTTGGAAAGAGTTTGAACTGCTGAGATATGTACCATGAGCTGTAGTGCTCAGAACTGGCTTGTGTCCATCTGATGCCTTCTGGTCCTGTGGTTCCACTGAAGGCAGCGTTCTGCATATTATCTTTAATGAGTTACACTTGAATGATTTTGGCTGAAGATGGAACATTTTCCTTCTTCTGAACTTTGTTGTTACACTTTCTGGTAGACCCATGGCATTATTTATTTTCCTCTGTTAGTTCTGAGTCATTGTTCTAGATTTTAAATTCACAACATCAATTTTGATTCATAAAAATAGAAAAAATCTATAGTATCTAACATAACCCAATGCAGTTTTAGCCTTGTTTCTAACAATAAATTTAAAAGAAATCATCATTGTAGCAGATCTTACTGTCTTAGGCTGCTATCAAAAAATACCATACACTGGGTAATATAAAAATATAAATTTATTTTCTCACAGTTCTGAGTCAGAAGTCTAAGATCAGGGTGCTAGCATGGTCTGTTAGTGGTGATGCTCTCTTCCTGCCTTGCAGATGGCCACTTTCTTTCTGTCTCCTAAATGAGAGATGAGAGATGAGAGATGAGAGATGAGAGAGAGAGAGAGAGAGAGAGAGAGAGAGAGAGAGAGAGAGCGCTCTGTTGTCTCTAAAGGGGCACTAATCCTATCATATAGGCCAAAACACTTGTGACTTCATCTTACCTTAATTATCCTCCAAATACCCCAAATCCAAATAGCACCACATTGGATATTAGAGCTTCAACTTATGAATTTCAGGGGGCTACAAATATTTACCCACAACATCTACCACATTAGGGGTTTGCCTTCATATTTTGAACAGGAGAATGACATTTTCAAATTTCCAAAGAGGTACCACTGCACAATATTCATAGCACTTAACTGTTTTAAAAGCACATGCCATTTTATTTAAAAAAAACAAAAAACTTTTAGGGCTTATAGAGGGCTTTTAAGTAATTATCATATTTGCTTCCAGAAACTACTAGGAGATGGTGAAAAGCTACCTGCTCTGTTCAGCTGAAATAGGCTCAGAGAGGTTTCTTAAATTGTCTACCATGGTACTAAGACAGGAAACAGGTTTTCATGCTGGTTTCATGAAGATCCCAAAGTTCCTGAATGACATTTTATCTTTTCATAGTAAAATATGTTTTTCAAAATTTCTATTTCTTCTTGCATTTATTTTTATTTTTACTAGTGGTTACTTCAAATAGGTTTTCATTATCTTGCTCTCTCTCTTCTTCTGGCACCCACCTAATTCAGATGTTGGTACACTTGAAGTTGTCCCACAGACTCTTTACACTATCTTCATATTTTTGGTTTCTTTTTTTCTTTTCCAGTTGAGTGTTTTTAAACTTAAACTTCTTCTAATGCCACTTCTTCAAAATAGACTCACCCAGGCCATGGTATGTTGTGGAGGAGTCACACTCAAGGGGCCAAAAGGCTGCATGTGGCTCACGAGCTGCAGTTTGCTGACCATGGGTCTAGTCTACTCTTAAATTTCTTTATATTATTCTCTCTTTCAGTCAGTGTATGCTTAATTTCTGACTGGTTTCACTAAGTTCCTCAGTAACCTTATTACTGTGGTTTTGAATTCTATATCCAGTAGTCTGCTTTCTCCATTTCTTTCATTTGTGACATGTGTCTTTGTCTTTGCATTTTGGCTGCTTCTCTGTGTTGATAGAGTGGCCTTATGTGGTAGTGTCCTATAGGGCCCAGTGGCTCGGCCTCCCCAATCACCTGAGATGGACACTCTTGGTACACCCCTTTGTGAGCTGTAGCTGTGTGCACAGTATTGTTTTAGTTAAGCCTTGATTGCTGTTGTTATCACTGGGAGGAATTAACCTCCAGGCCAATTGATTGTGAGGACCAGCTATGTCTACAATGGAAGAACTGCTGTGTTGGAGACACCCTTATGGGGCAGGACTTACTTTAGTGGGACTTTGGTGTTCACTGAGTCTGCCCTTTGAGTGTCTCTTATGGATGTGAAGAGTTGTAATCTGGTATGGTCTCACACTGACCACTGGGTACACTGGCTCTTGGATCTTCAAAGAGGTACAAAGTTAGCCACTGCCTGAGGCTACCCAGCAGGAGCTATAGTGATATCTGCAGATTTCTCTTCTTTGTTTAGGGTTTGGAAGAGCCCAGATGAGGCCCAGCTGTAAAACAAGGCAAGCTGCTGAAGCTGGGCCTTGGGCCTTCTTTTCAAAGCTCTGGTGCTCTCTGACCCAGCTGCACTTTGTTAGGTTTTAGGCTGCAAA
Source organism: Lasiurus cinereus (assembly GCA_011751065.1). Lineage (NCBI taxonomy): Eukaryota > Metazoa > Chordata > Mammalia > Chiroptera > Vespertilionidae > Lasiurus > Lasiurus cinereus. The sequence goes on along the minus strand of JAAGEH010002473.1, from coordinate 20,275 downwards.
GGACAGGGCATTCATATGCAAAAGCCTTTGTGCACAGCTTGGGTGGGATTATAAATTGGATGGGTGGGGTCTCAGAGAATCACTAGGGCAGAATAAATAGCAATGGCTGGCAGTCAGCCCTGCACTGGGGAGGTCCCTGTGTCTCCATGTCCCATGCCCCCACACAGGAACAATGATCTCTGCAAACACCTCTGAGAAAAAGCTGCCCTTGCATTCTGGCCTGATACCAGACAGTCTAGTTTCTCTCTGAGTCTGGGTCCCCAGAGTCTCCTGGAACTGGAGTTCAGATCAATCAGGGGCTTGCATCTCTCTCCCAATTGAAAAACAACAGTGCATCCCATTTCTAGCCCATTTCGCAGGAGCCTCCAAACCTCCACACCCCTTCATCTCCTACCAGTCTCAGTGCACTTTTTTCTTTCCTTCTAGTTGTAGAACTTCCACTCAGCCAACTTTCCCGTGGTTCTGGATGATATTTGTTTTGGTTTTTAGTTGTAGTTTTGATGTGGTTGTGAGAGGCAGCAAGTACAGGTGTTTACGTATGCCACCATTTTGGTTCTCTCCCTTCATGATTAATATTATCAAATGCTACATTTAATGTCTGCTCCAGTCACAATTTTCTTTGAATCTGACAATGGCTTCTTTAAACATACAAAGAAAGATTCTAAGATGAGCTCAGGTCCTTTATTCATTCCCATTGCTACATGGAGTTCCATTGCATGACTATTCAGGCTTTCAGGCATTCAGGCTTTTATATTTCTACTCAAGAACCTAGAAATATACTGTACTTCCAGGATAGGCTAAAGGGGTAAATTTTGAATGTGTTAAGTTTGAAATTGATCAGTGGGCCTAGGTACAGCATGATGGTGATTAATTTGAAATAGGAGGGGTGGGTGGAGCTGTCAGATCTATGAAAAACTGATGAGTTTTATCCACACCCTTCCAAGTCTGTTTGTAAGCACTTGAATCAATCAATTAATATTATTATTCCAAGATGCTTTTCCTTGATGATTTTGATTTCTTGTACATTTAAAGTAAAAATTATTAATCAGAAAAACTTAGGGACTATTATGCATACGATTTATTTCTTCTTTATACTCTTTGTATATTCATTTCCTAGAATATAAAAATAAATATATTCTTGCCTGGCCAGTGTGGCTTAGTGGTTGAGCATTCATCATGAATCAGAAGGTCATGATTCAATTCCTGTCAGGGCACATGCAAGGGTTTCAGGCTCGATCCCCTAAAGGGGGCATGCAGGAGGCAGCCCATTGATGATTCTCTCTCTTTATTGATGTTTCTATATATCTCTCTTCCTTTGAAATCAATAAAATGGAATATATTCTTAAAATATTAAGAACACTGTCCCCTCAAATTTTTCTTATAATACATGTGGTAAAAATTGAATGATTTTTTAAGTTTAATTCCTTAATTAATTTTATATGTTACATATTATGTTGTAACTGACAATCGTCTAAAAGAATATACCTAGTCCTAGCCAGTTTGGCTTAGTGGATAGAGCATTGGCCTGTGGACTAAAGGGTCCCAGGATCCATTCCGGTCAAGAGCACATGCCTGGGTTGTGGGCTTTATCCCTGGTGTGGGGCATGCAGGAGGCAGCCCATCAATGATTCTCTCTCATCAGTGATGTTTCTATCTCTCTCTCCCTTTTTTTTCCTCTCTAAAATCAATAAAATTATATTAAAAAATATATACCCAACATTTATATGCTAACAGATAATAGTAGTAGGCATGAATTCATATATATTTGAAGATATCTGAGTATATGATTTATGTTTTAATAATGTCTTTTCTACTTATATAATATATTTTGTTGAAATATAACAAACCAAGAAAAATACAAAAAATATAACTCTACGGTTTAATGAATTTTACAAATTGAACACATATGAATACTAACTATCCAAAATTAAAAAGCCTTTGTTAGCAATCCATAAATCCCTCCTGTACCATTCAGTCAATACCTGTATCCTTACAGCTGAAGATAAACATGGTTTTGATTTATAATATTGTACATTAGCTTAATTTTGAATTTTTAAAAATTAAAGTCATAGAGCATGTTTTCTTTTGTATGTACTTTTAACAGCATTATTTTTGTGAGATTCTTACATATTGTTATATTGTAGCAAATTTATTCACTCCCATTGCTGCATGAGGTTCCATTGCATGAATATAGCATACCCATTCAATTGTTGTTTACTGTTTGCATTATTATCAATTGGGGGGTATTATGAATTATGCAGCCAGAAATATTTCCACTCAATTCTTTTGGTGAACATATGTAAACTTTTCTATATAGCAATAGAATTATTTGGTCATAGAATATGTTTACATTGAGTTTTATTTGGGAATGATAAACAGCTTCTAAACTAATTGAGCCAGTTTACTCTTAACTGCTATGTATATAATTCAAAATAGTAACTCTTATCTGTGTCAAATATTTAATTATGTTTTTCATTTGAATCTCTCTGATAACTAATGAGGTTTAGATAATTTTCATATATTTATTTCATATAATCTCGTGTGAAGTTTCTCTTTGGTAGTACTTTTCTTCATTCTTTTAAAAGCAGTTTGTCTTTTCATAAGCGTTTGTAGGAATTATCTATATTTTCACCGTATGGATTCTTTGTTGGATAAATGTATTTCAAATGTCTTCTATTACTCTGTAGTTTATGTTTTAACTTTCTTAATGATGGGATTTGATGAGAAAGGGTTGAATTTAAACATTCAATTTATCTTATTCCCCTCTATTATCATGAAGGTATCATCTTCATCTCTTAGTATTTTTAATTTTACCTTTCACAGTTATATCTACAATTCACTGAAGTAATACTATGTAGTATTAGGCTTGAACCAAGATTCTTCCTCCAACTCCCTCCACAGGAGCAATATGATTCACTTAATGCCTCTTATCAAAAAGGCCAATATTTCCATAAACTTATACAGTGCTGCATTTTATTATAAATATTTGTATATGCATGAATGTTTGGCTTCTTATTCCATTCTATTGGTCTTCATTTTAGCTTACATAAATCTCTGCTGTCTTAAGTACTTCAGATTTCTGATTTTGGTGATCATTAGAATAAAGTTTCCAAATTTGTTCTTTAAAATTGTTTTGACTATTTTTATACCTTTGTTTACCTTGTATTTTCTCAATAATTTATATGCAGAATTATTGATATATATTTAATGACTTTGATACTATAACTGTAATAGCTTAAAATTTATTTTCTAATCATTTGCTAATATTTCATATGAACACATTTCTGTATATCAAAATGTCGTTTCCTTTATGAATTTTAATAGTCTATCTGTCTGACTATAATATGTTTACATAGGTATATAGATATAGATATAGATATATATTTTACAAACATATCAGGCCCTAACTAAATGGTTTCATTTGTTTTATATTAATCTTACAATTCATGTCTTTTTTATGAAAATCTCCAGTGAAATGTTGAATAAAAATGGTGATAAAGAACATCCTCGGCTTTTTCTAAACACAGCATAAAAGCCTTTCAATATTTTCCTATTAAATAAATTTGGTACAAAAATTTTATACATAACCATTACCTTGTTAAGTCAGTTCACATCTATTTCTAATTTGATAACTTTTCTGCATATATTGGTATCATTTTCAAATTTAATAGGGTTCAGTTCATATATTTTGAATGTTAAACACATGTTGCATTCCTGAAATATTCACAGCATGATTGTTTTTCTTATCATTTGCATATGTAATGACCTCTAATTTGCTATATTTTAAATGGATTATCTCTTCATATTCTTGAGATATATTAGCCTGTAATGTTCTTTGCTCATAATAGCCTGGACAATTTTTATATCAAATATAATTTGGAAAATCATGAAAAAATTTGAGAAGTATTTTTTCCTTTTGCTAATCTCTGCAAAAGCAACTGTTTTAAAATATGTGCCAGTGAAAGTATCTGGGCGTGAAATTAACTTTATGAGAACATAAGTAGTCCATGTACTATTAAAGAGTGTGAATTTGGTAGTTGGGTGAAGTGTCCTATATTTGTCAAGTACATTTTGTATTTGTTGTCTAAACTATACTTTTTGCTTATTTTTTAGATTTTCAAAAAACAGTTTTAGAGAAAGTTTTATCCATATTTTCTATATGATGATTGACTTATCTATTTCTTTTATATCTACCATGTTTTACTATATGTTATTACATACATATTTTAATATATGTTATTAAATACATAAAATACTTTACTACATGTTATTAAGTACATAAAATGTTATATACTTACATGGTTAATTGGACATTTTAGTATGTATTCTGAAATAATTCTCTTTGGGTCAAAAATGTTTAAAGTCTGATATGAATATAATTACAAATAGCTTTATTTCATTACTGTTTATATGGTATATATTTCCCCATCATTTCATTTTCAACCTTTCTGTTTCCTAATATAAATAATATATTAAACATGTAGTCTTTAACCTTTGAATTATTATCTATAATTTATTCAAATATGACAGATGAGTTTTGGATTTAAACTTGTTCCATCAGTTTTATGTTTCAGTTTTGCCACTTAATCTTTTTCCTAAATATTTTATCAGTGTTAACTTATTATAAGCTATTTTACTATCATTTTAGTGAACAGGTTAGAACTGAAAATGTACATTCTTTACTTATTGAAGCCTAATATAAAATGACATTCACCATGTCCCAGACAATACAAGAAGCAAATATACCATTATTAGCTACTTTTCTTATATAATTTTTGTACAATATGTGCCTTCTGTCCCAAGAGGATTTTTTTTTATACAGATTTACATAAGTATTTTAGTTTCCCAGTGCTTGTTATATGCTCCTGAATCTCCATGCATTCCTGTATACAATAATATCATTTTTCTTATACCTAAAGAACTCCCTGTAGAATTCTTCTTATTATTTTATTTTCTGAAGCTCTTCAAGTGTGGAGTTTTCCAAATTTTATTTTTTAATTTTTTATTTGTTTATGTGCTTAATGTTGATTTTTTTTTGTCTCAGTACTGTAGAGAAATGTTTTGCTTTTAATCTGTCTTGTATAATGTTGGCTCTTCATTTTTGTGTGTTTATTTGAGGTGTAATTCCTGACTTACCCCTGCTCATTTGAAGTGTATGTCCTGACTTACCCTTGCTCCTTCTGGGACTTGTTAGAATTGCAATGTTTGTTCTTTGTGGTGAGTTGGTCACATATGATTAAATAAGCCTTATTTTGAAGTAACATGTAGATAGGACTTTGGCTACAAAATTAATTTCATTAAATATTATGTGTCCCCAAATAATGTATATACACACACTTTGAATACTAATATTAAGGCAAAAATTAATAAAATACATTTTATTTAAAAAAAATTGAGCTAACAGCTGTTAAGGTGTGTATACATTTTTTGGGATACCTTATATTAGTGGTTGGCAAACAGCAGCTCGCAAGCCACATGCAGGCTCTTTGGCCCCTTGAGTGTGGCTCTTCCACAAAATACCATGTACCCTAATTAAGTTAATAACAATGTACCTACATATAGTTTAAGTTTAAAAAATTTGGTTCTCAAAAGAAATTTCAATCGTTGTTCTGTTGATATTTGGCTCTGTTGACAGGAGATTGCCTAAAAGATAAAGATTGGACAGACTCTTAATGTACCTATACTAAAAACTTTATTTCCATGTAAAAAGGCTTTTTAAAATGTGTTTATGTGATGCAAATATTTTTTGAAAGCTGTAAAACTCAGTCATCATTCAAAAAATGTTTCCATCAGTTTACATAGCATAGGATACCATAGTGGTTCTATAGCTTTTCCATGTTAATACAACTTTTCAATCTTGAGTATTTTCAAAATGCCAGACTTTGGTCATGGCTATATTTGTCAGAACTTACTATACACATATTAAGATAATAAGTTCACTATGTGAATCATAACAAATATTTTTATGGATAAGCTATTATCTCAAACAAAAAACATGAGTAGGAGTGGCATGTACACTTGTTATTGAAAAATTCTGTAATGTCTATCTTAATCAAAAACAGCTCAACTATCCTATCTGCTTCAGCATTGGGTTTACTACAATAGCACAGGTTGTATAGTATTTAAAAAAAAAGTCTCCTGTACACTCAAAAGGGAGTGAAAGTGAAAAACATGAACAACAACATATTATTATTATTATTATTATTATTATTATTATTATTATGTTGACTTCACAGATCTAAAGAAGTTCCTAAAAACAGAGTATTAAATAGCATAAGGAGAAAGCAAAAAGCCTTTTTTTATATCTGCATCAGAAAATAGACAGGCATGGGCCTAGAATAAATGAGAAACAGAACCAATGTGAACTGGAAACAAGGTCAAAAACAGATATAGGAAAAATTAACAGAAACTGAGAGCCAGTAGGTTCACATTCTGATGCCTCTTGGGAATTTCTCTGGGAGCCAAGGCCTGAGGTGGGCCAGGTGCTGCTCTCAGAAGACTCAGTGTGGTAACTGTCTCTGAGAGGCCTACTCCTGAGAACCTCTAATATGGTGAAGCATAATTTTCTAAAGTCATGGCTATGGAAAGCATGGCTACGATACAAACATAGAATAATCACATTTCAACAATTTTATCTCATTCATTATTGAGGGAACCAGTGAGATGGTAAAAGTAATTCAAAGAATGATTCAAGGAACAGAGATTTATACAGTCAAAGGACCGCCTCCTCCATCCACTCCCCCCCCCCCCCAAAAAAAATGTCCTATAAGCCTTAAAAGTGAAACCCTGAAGACTTTTGGCTTAATTTTTCTACCTGACAAAACCCTATAAATTAACATTTAATTTCATAGTTTCAGGGCTCTAAGCCTATCTAATAAAGAGGGAATGTGCTAATTAGCCATCATTCTGTCACAAAGATGGCTGCACCCACAGCTGAGGCCAAGTTCCCATAAGGAGCCTTAAGGAGCAATCAGCAGGGACCTCAGGCTATGCCCTCTCCCTCCCTTGTGGGGCTTGACAGGGGACCTCAGGCTATGTTCCTCACCCAGTAGAGTTTGATAGGGGACCTTAGGTTGCACCCCCAGTGCTGGGTCAGGGGAACTCAAGCCACGCTGCCACCCAGCAGGGCTTGACAGGGGACCTGAGGCTGTGCCCTTCACCTGGTGGGCTTGACGGGGAACCTCAAGTTGTGCTTCTCATTCTGGTGCTGGACTAGGGGACCTCAGGCTGCTCCTCCCACCCCAGTGCCAGGCCGGGGGACGTCAGGCCATGCCCCCACCCGGTGGGGCTTGATGGAGACCTCAGGCCTTGCCCCCTGCCCTGGCACTAGGCCAGGAAACCTAGTGGAGGCCATGCCCCCACCCGGCGGGGCTGGATGGGGGACCTAAAGGTGAGCTTCTCTTCCTGGTGCTGGGATAGAGGATCTTAGGCTGCACTCCCCACCAGGTGGGGCTAGACAGGGGATCTCAGGCTGCATCCCCCACCTCAGCACTGGGCTAGAGGACCTGTGTCTGCACCCTCCTGCCTGGTGGGGCTTGACAGGAGACCTGAGGCTGTACCTCCCTCCCGCTGCTGGGCTGGGGGACCTGAGGCTGTGCCCCTGCCTGGTGGGGCTTGAAGGAGGACCTCAAAGCATGCCCCTCGCCCTGGTCTGGGCTGGAGGACCTCAGGCCATGCTCCCCATCCTGGCACTGGGCCAAGGGACCTGAGGCTATGTCCCCTGCCCAGCAGGGCTTGACAATGGTGGGAGTGGCTGGGTCTGGATCTAGCCCAATGGTGGGGAGGGAGGGTGGCTGGGACTGGGTCTAATGTGATTTTGAGGCACATGTGGGTGGGCAGGGACTTGACTCTGGGTCTCCCTTTTAATGTGCATGAATTGCATGGACCAGGCCACTAGTAAAATATAAATAGCAAAGCAAAACACAGCTTCATCCTCCTAGATAATTAAATAATTCATGAGTGAGCCTGTTCAACAATGACATTGAAAAGACATGCAGTCATCCTCCGACTTTATTTCCAAGTGTTTTTTATTTTTTATTTTTTTCCTTAACAAAGTAATGGTCAAAAAGAATCTTGACACACATAAAAGGCTTAGGCAAGGTCACTCAAACACAGAAAGCAATTCATTTTAACTTTCACAATCTGGCATGATATTGTACATCTCACAAGGGAACTATTTTATCAACAGCTAACAACCATGCATGTTAAGTGAAAGAGAGTACCTAGTGCCAGCTTGCATCTCTTAATTAAAAATGGAAATTATTAGTAATATGCATTAAAATGTTAACAATGCCAAAATTTGTACAATACTATACACTTTGAAGCAGTTTTTGACTCTTAATACAAAGGCATACCCCCCTTCAAAAAAAGGTCATTTTTTCCATCCTAATTTTACCACTTATATTAAAAATTTGGGCCTTTTATAAAAAATATTCCTTTACTTATAATGTTGTGTTATGAAGACCTACACCAAGACCTAGATTAAGCACAGGATTGTAAAACTAAACAATTTATATGTTATCACAAGATATCATCACATTCATTCATTCAATAATTATAATTTTATAATAATTATAATTCTTGAATTTCTCAGAAGAGATACAATTTAGATCCCCTTTAAACAGATCCTACTTTCTTAGTTTGGGAAAAATTGCTAAACAGATTTAAAAAAAGAAAAATTTTCTATGCTTCAACCCATATTTTCCCACTTGCATAGATGGCATTTTGAACACCTGCTGTTGTAAATGATCTTATTATCATTAACAGCCAAACTTAGGAATGGTAGTGCTCTTTACTACCATGTGTTCAAATAGTCCATCTGCTTTTAATTAGTTAAACCATCAATGTCTACCTATAGCAAGCCATTTGGAGTTATATATGGCAGCTGCTATAAGGGCAGAACTTTCATTTAACCCAATCACATTAGAGATTTTCTAATCTTCTCTATATTCTGTTGCCAGCTGTGAGACTCCATATAGTTGTAGGACAATTTATATTTCTGTATTCTAAAGTTGGAGGAGAATAAGAACTTGGAAATTAAACTGTTCACTTATAAGTTAAATTGTATATCAATTTCATTGATTTTAATTATATGATATTTAGAGTGCTATACGAAGACTCCAAGACAAAATAATTTTGGAAAGAAAACTACTTTATTTTAAACAATATTTTCTCAAGAGGATCCATGTTTTGGATGTATAGGCTTAACACATAAAAAAAATGAAAGAATTTAAAAGAAAACCAAATTTAAAAAGCAAGTAGAAATCTCTACTTGGTAACCGGTTAGTCTCTCCATGGTGACAGAGAGAAGTTGTTCCCTACATGATTATTAATACTGTAAGGGTTATCATGTATCACTATTGCCAAAATTAGAAATGAAGGTGTTTCAATTAGTAACTTACAGAAAATGACTCAAGGTTTTATTTATTTGGGGGACACTATAGTTTTTATTTTTCTGTTATTTTTGTCTATTTTAGGGGGCAGAATGTTTTACATTTCCAACTATAGGTTCTGGTGGAAAAGCAAGATGTTATTTTTTGTTTCTATAAAACTAATGTGTGATAGAGAATAAAGTAGCAATCATAGCAATGTGATGATACTTTCATTCTTCTTGATTCAAAAAATGTTTATTGAGCATCTACTTTGAATCAGATTCTGGGGATATGGCAGGAAGAGAATAAAAATCTTGTTTCCATGTAGCTTATGGTTTAGCATGGGAAGCAGAGAATACTACCAAACAACAGGCAAACGGATGGGTCAGCTATCAGAGACCTCAAGCCAGGAGCAAGGGACCTCCCGAAACACATCTGAAGACAATCAAGAGTGATTCTGTTTGCTGCAGAAAAGGAGAGCGAGCTCCCGAGGAACCTCCTAATAAGAGGAGCTGGAGAGGCAGGCGATAACGGACTGGGTGGGTGCCGGATGGTTGTAAGTGGGGATGAGGAAGGAGGAAGCCAGCGGTCGTCCTGACTCTATGCTTGGTGTCAGAAATACCATTCAGAGGTGATGGCACACATTTCACATATGAAGCTTCAGGAACGGATGAGGTCGCTGGGATGGAGAGAGGATGCTGCTAAAGAGAATTGTTCTCAAGACCAAGCTCTGGAGCACTTCATAATGAGAAGAAACGCCCAGTGAGGTAAGAGGAAAACCCAAGGCAGCTGATGTTCTCAAGCCAGAGGTAAGTGTTTCTAGAAGATTTATAATTTTCATTGTTATCAGTGAGTACATCAGAGTAAGAAGAGATTAGCTGGGAATTTAGCCACGAGGAGAAAATGGCTTGACTATGTGTATTGTTATTGTTGCTTTTTTTAAAAATAAGTCTTTTATACCATGTTTAAGGACTTTAATTTTTCCAGTCATTCATCAGATTAGTTATATCGGTGAGGTATCTGCTCTCAATCAATCCATGTAGTAAGCTGCTAAGTAATTTTCATTCTGTATTTGTCTCATGCTATATGGTTATTAAATGCATTGTAGAGCTCAAACTATAGTTGCTGCCGCAATCATGGCTTTTATCACTATACCTAATTGAAACCATAGACTAATGATTTATGATTTCTGGCAGCACATTAAAACTGGGGGAAATTTTAAAATTTGGGATCTGGGTCTCATTGCTGGTTCTTTAATTAAATTTGTTGAGGTGACATTGGTTAGTAAGATTATATGGGTTTCAGGTGTATAGTTCTATCTAATAAAAGTGTAATATGCAAATAGACTGCACTTCAGCTACACCCATAAGCCACACCCACCAGCCATGCCCAGCAGGCAATTGGAGAGAGTATGCAAATTAACCCGACCAAGATGGCTATGGCCACAGAGAGAGCAGGAGGGAGGCTTGGGTTTCCCCTGGGAATGGAGGAAGAAAGCTTTCCGCACACCCTGGCAGGCACAGGCCTCTGCTTAAGACAACAAAGTTTCAATGGCTGTGCAAGCAGAAGGCTTGGCTTGGCTTCAGGTTACAAAATTTCAATTGTAGAAGATAGATAAACCCCAGATACCAGAGCCTCCACTTGGGTAGCTGGGGGGGTGTATCCCGCTAGCAAACCACTACAAGCCCCTCGCCCAGGCCACCCCACACCTCAAGGGAACACCCATCCCTGATCCAGAGCACCCTTCAGGTCAAACCAGCTGGCCCTCACCCGTGCACCCGGCCTCTATCCTATCTAATAAAAGAGTAATGTGAAGATTGACCATCACTCCAATACACAAGATGACTGCCCCCATGTGGTCAAGAGATGGCCATCACAAGATGGCCAACAGGGGAGGGACCATGCCTGCAAAGGAAGACAATTGGGGGTGATCAAGCCTGCAGTGGAGGGCAGTTAGGGGTGACTAAGCTGGCAGAGGAGGGCAGTGGGGTGGGACTCAGGACTGCAGGGGAGGGCAGTGGGGTGGGACTCAGGCCTGCAGGGGAGGGCAGTTGGATGGGACCCAGGCCTGTAGGGGAGGGCAGTTAGGGGTGACCAGGCCTTCAGGGGAGGGCAGTTAGGGGTGACCAGGCCTTCAGGGGAGGGCAGTTAGGGGTAACCAGGCCTTCAGGGGTGGGCAGTTAGGCATCAATCAGGGTGGCAGGGGAGTGGTTAGGTGGTGATCAGGCTGGCAGGCAGAACCAATTAGGGGCAATCAGGAAGGCAGGCAAGTGAGCAGTTGAGAGTCAGCAGTTCTAGATTGTGAGAGGGATGTCCCACTGCCCATTTAGGCCCAATCCTACCTCGCAGTCAGACATCCTTCAAGGGGTTGGAGAGGGAGCAGGCTGGGCTGAAGGACACTCCCCCCCCTGCACAAATTTCCTGCACTGGGCCTCTAGTGATACATAATATTCTATTAATTCATTTGACTTAATTGTGTGAATGCTAGAGTATATCTACTCTGAAAACCACTGCTCTAGATCTCTCTCTCCTAAAATGGTAGTTGGACTCTCTGCTTTTCTAGGGTCAAATCTAAGACCACCCTAGATTTTCTGAAACAGAATCTCCTAGGGCAGTGGTCGGTAAACTCATTAGTCAATTGAGCCAAATATCAACAGTACAATGATTGAAATTTCTTTTGAGAGCTACATTTTTTAAACTTAAACTTCTTATAATGCCACTTCTTCAAATTTGACTCACCCAGGCCATGGTATTTTGGGCCAAAGAGTTGCATGTGGATCGGGAGCCACAGTTTGCCCACCAGGGTTCTAGAGTCGTGTTTGCAAACTCTTGAGATTTAACTAGCTCCTTAAGACCTCGGTTATTGTCAATTAAACAAAGATTGAGAAACGTGTTGCAAACTGATTCCCAAATGTTGTTGATCATTAGAATTGACTGGGAATTTTAAGAAATTTTGATGCCTAGGTTAAACTGCATATGATTGAAGTCAATATGTCTGGGTGTCAGGCATGATTAGGAAAATTTAAGCTCCCCAGGTATAGCAAAGTTTGGCAACTACTGGTATAATGACTCAAGTGGCATAGAAAAGTGATACAGATTATGCAAATACATAAAGCTAAATCTATTACAAGTGAACCCACTGTTTGACTTCTTGATTTATAAAGTAGAAATGCCTACAGTTCAATTTAAAATACAATGATGTCCATGAATATACTGCAGAACCAATTTATTTGCCTTTCACTAAATATTTCAGAGACCACACATTTGTTCAATTATGTTTTACCAACTAAAGAATAACTAACCTGAATCCAATTTTTTAGCCTTACTTTAATATTTTCCTGGAAGTCTTAGAGTTTTGTTGAAAAAAATTAAAATTATCACACCACCTTTTTCATATTCAGATGCAAACATTGCATTACTACGCTTATCATTTTTGGAGAGCTTGAATTTATTTTATTGAAATTAAAGTAGTTGCTTTGGTTAGTTGGGACACTTCGAACATTTTGTCCTGTGATTAATAAAAACACATTCCAAGGTCGAAAGCATGGCAAATATACTAATTGAGCTCAAGGAAATTGAAAATGATGAGAAGAATTGGTTTAGCAGCCAAATGTTACATAAATTTGCCCCTTAGTGTCCTTTTGCTAATCAACCTACGATTTGCTCTTCTGCTACAAACTTGTCCAGAATCGGTTAGTTTAGAGAAGATGCTTTATTTTAAGCAGCAATGTCCCTCTGCCCTGAAGTGTCTTGGCTATCTGGGGGGAGGGGGGGGCTGGACCGGATCCAGGGTTTTCCTGATTATGAAGCAAAGGGCAGTTGCACCTCTAGTGTGGATGACACAGGTGGGGCAGAGTGAAATAAATTGGAACTATCATTGGTCCACTAAACATAAATCAGGTTTATGTATTTCTATGAATTGTAAAAATGATTTCCAAAGTTAACTGTGATACTTAATGCAAGTATGTTAACAGAAGAAATGTAAAATGACCTAATTTGACTATATGACAGGTTTATGAAAAACTACTGGTACATTATATGTAAAAATACCATTTTCTTTATTAGCATGAATGAGTCAAACCTTTTTATAAGTTCATGTATACTTTTAGAAGCCCTTCATGAGCTCTAATTATAGCTTTAATTATTTTTCCATATGAATTGAGAGTTGCAGAAACACAAGCAGAGAACACAAGCGGAGAATGTAGACAAGTGGGAGATCCAACTAGTTAATGATTAAAGCACATATTTTGTTTTACCTTTTCCCCTCCTTCGTTTTAAGCTTTTTTTTTTATCTGATTCAGGTTTCTATTTTTGTTCATTATATTATTTCAGTTACCCAAGCATCCTATTTAGTCAAATCCATTTTGTATTACTGCCTTTTGCACTTGAATATATTTGCTATTCATAGGGGAAACCTTTGTGACTGTCCTTTCAGATGTGAGGTACAGATGTGAGAAACATTGCCTCATTCATCCAATACATTTGCTTTTCAGGCAATAAAATCGGCCACCAAAGAAGTATGAGGAGGAATAATCTCACCATGAGCAAGTCTTCCTCAGAACCGGCATCATTAAATATTAGAGGCTCAGTACACGGCATTTGTGCATGGGTAGGGTCCCTAGCAGCTACCGGCTTCTAACTGGGGGCCTCCCCTCCCCTGGCTGCCTGTCACCACAGCACCCTGGTTAGCACATGTCTAACTCCTGGTTGGTTGAACATGGGGACAATTTGCATATTAGCCTTTTATTATATAGAGTTTGTTAGCCAGTAAAGGGTTGAAAAATTGTATAGGCTTGAGGTGAGTCCATGTTCCTTGATAGTTAGGGGTCACTGGAAGATAAAACAATATTCCCTAGGTAGGATTTGTTTAATCTTGGAGTTGGCATTGTGAAACTAGAAACTTGTGTGAGAATTGGATGACTTTAAAAGTAGAGGTTACAAAGCTTGCTGGGTTCTTATGTCCCATTAATACAGGCCTGGAACATGTTTCTACAATATTTTATCCAACTGCCATGTCTTGAATACCTCTAATATCAACAAAGAACATACAATTCTGACACTAATTACTACTAATTTTACCAATGATAACTCATTTCTCATATTCATCATACAAAAACTCTGGTTGATAGCTCAGATTGTTGTAGTATAAGCGCAACATTCTATTATCTATGCTGAAATATTTTTAATCTAGTAAATGTAGCATAATCACTGTATTTAACTTTTTTTTTTAAAAAAAGTAAACATGTGGAATAAATGACAAAAAATAGGTCTTCTAAGTTTCCGTTTTTGCACAGAGGTTGTGGGGACGCTTGAGAGTTCAAAAGACTTTTTCACTGAAAGGCCAGAATCACTCATGGGTAAATGTTCATTCAAAGTGCAAGACAGACCCATGAATTCTGTTAAGAAAATGTTTTAAAAGTTTATTGGTATAATTTTAGATTCCATATTAAAACACTTTCTGATATAAATATCACTCTTTGAGTTTAGATATAGTATCAAGGAAGAGCCTCAATTTTCTGAAAAGGCCCCTAAATTACCTCTTGATTTTACAACTTCATATCTCTATGACTGTTTTTTCTTTCCATATTTCAACAACAAAAACATGTTGCAACAGTTTTTGATAAAAACTTGAACCAATAAAAATGAAATTTGTAACTATCTATAATAAGCATAATATGATAATTAGACCAGACAGCCAGATATCAATCATTCTGAACATCCTTCTGGACGAAGCTGCAGACTGGGATGGGGGTCGGGGGAAGACAAGGCAAAGGCAGTTAGGGGAGATCAGGCAGGCAGGCAGAATGGTTAGCGGTGATCAGGCAGGCAGGTGAGAAGTTAGGAGCCAGTGGTCCCGGATTACAAGAGGGTACAGGCTGGGCTCAGAGGCCCTTACCTCTCTCCATGCCCCCATCCCACTCCCATGCACAAATTTCATGCATTGGGCCAAATCAGCACTCATAACTTGGTGTCATTTTCATTTAGTTAAAAATATTTCTTAACTTTCTAAATGTCTTCTGTGACTCTTATTTAGAAGTGTTATTTAACCTCTACATATTTTTAAATTTTTCAACTATCTGTTACTGATTTCCAGTTTAATTCCTTTGTATTCTGAGAGCAATGTATGATTTCTATTCATTTAAATCTGTTAAGGTGTGTTTTATGGCCCAATATGAGTTCTAGCTTGGTGAATGTTCTCTGCAAGTTTGGAAAACAATGTGTATGCTGATGTTGTTGCATGAAGTAGTCTATAAATGCCATTACATGCAGTTGATTGATGGTGGTAGAGTTCAACTATGTCCATATTGACTTTTCTGCCTCTTGGATGCTAATATAGGGGTTTTGAATTCTCCAACTATTAGTGTGGATTCACTTCTTGCCTTTCCATTCATTTTTGCCTCCTACATTGATTCTCTATTGTTAGGTGCATATGCATTAAGAGGGTTATAGTTTTCTCCGCATCCTCGCCAACACTTGTTTGTTGATGATTGCCATTCTGACAGGTGTAAGATGGTATCGCATTGTCATTTTGATTTGCATCTCTCAGATAATTAGTGACTTTGAACATGTTTTCATGCGTCTCTTGGCCTTCTGTCATCTTTTGAAAAGGTTCTATTTAGGTCCGTTGCCCATTTTTTTATTGGGTCGTTTATCTTCCTTTTATTAAGTTGTATAAGTTGGCTGTAGATGTTGGAGATTAAACCTTTATCAGTGTTAACATTTGCAAATATGTTCTCCCATACAGTGGTCTTTCTTGTTGTTTTGTTGATGGTTTCTTTTGCTGTGCAAAAGCTTTTTATTTTGATGTAGTCCCATTTGTTTATTTCTTCTTTAGCTTCCATTGCCTTTGGAGCAGTATCAGTGAAGAAGTTCTTTCAGGATATGTCTGAGATTGTGCTGCCTGTGGATTCCTCTAGTATTTTTATGGTTTCCCTTCTAATGTTTAAGTCCTGTATCCATTTATCCATTTTGAGTTTATTTTTGTATTTGGTGCAAATTGGTTGTCCAGTTTTTTTTTTTTTTGGGGGGGGGCATGTATCTGTCCAATTTTCCCAACACCATTTATTGAAGAGGCTATCTGGGCTCCATTGTATGTTCATGCCTCCTTTGTCAAATATTAGTTAAGCATAGTGGTTTGGGTGGATATCTGGGTTCTCT
The DNA here is from genome assembly GCA_011751065.1 of Lasiurus cinereus. Lineage (NCBI taxonomy): Eukaryota > Metazoa > Chordata > Mammalia > Chiroptera > Vespertilionidae > Lasiurus > Lasiurus cinereus. Next base: position 3,746 of record JAAGEH010002473.1, on the reverse strand, counting down.
ATTCTATTCCATTGGTCTATATGTCTATTCTTATGCTAGTACCAGGCTGTTTTGAGAACAGTTGCTTCGTAATATAGCTTGCAATCTGGTATTGAGATCCCACCTACTTTATTCTTCTTTCTCAGAATTGTTGTAGCTATTTGTGGTCTTTTTTTGTTCCAGATGAATCTATGAAGAATTCTTTCTAAGTCTGTGAAATATGTCGTTGGTATTTTAATGGGTAGTGCATTCAATCTATAGATTGCTTTTGGTAGTATGGACATCCACTTTTTATATATATGTGTATATTAAACTTATAAGATTTCTTATAGATGACAGATATAGGTATTGTTTTCAGAGACCTATAGGTATTAATAAATCTGTGTTTTAATTGGTGAACTTAGACCACTGGTGTTCAAAGTGATTATTTATATATTGGACTAATATTTGCCATATTTGTTACTGTATCCTATTTGTCTTTGTTCCAATTTTTGTCTTTCACTATTTTTCTGCCTCTGATTTTAAATGAACCTTTTATATGATTTTATTATCTATCATTTTTTAGAGCCATCAGTTATACTTCTTACTTTTCTGATGGTTGCCCTAGAACCGTGGTTGGCAAACTGTGGCTCGCGAGCCACATGCAGCTCTTTGGTCCCTTGAGTGTGGCTCTTCAACAAGGTACCACGGCCTGGGCGAGTATTTTGAAGAAGTGGAGTTAGAAGAAGTTTAAGTTTAAAAAATTTGCCTCTCAAAAGGAATTTCAATCGTTGTACTGTTGATATTTGGCTAATGATTTTGCCGACCACTGCCCTAGAATTTGCAATATCATTTACAACTAATCCAAATTTACTTTCAAAGAACACTATACCATTCCATGGGTAGTTAAAATAGTGATCCTAACCAGTTCTTTCTATTCCTTGTGTCAGTATGTTATTTATTTCACATGCACATATGCATACACAAGCACTTTTATAAACATAAATATACATAATTGGATATATTGTTGCCATTACTATTTTGAACAAACTGTTTCCTGTTAATTCAATTAAGAATAAGTAAAATAACAAATATCTAACATTTCCTTTTCTAAAAAGTTTTTGAAATATTTCTTATTTTCTCTATTCTATAATTTTCTCTTTCACACATCTCCTAATTTCTTACGTGTTCCTTCCCATTTTAAATTTTATCTTTACTTGCTTTGTTGTCTTGGAGACTACTTCTGCTCTTAATTGAAGTTTTCATTTCTACTCTAATTTCTCAAATTCTTATGAAGTGTTTCTTGATTAATAGATACCAATAACTTCTATTACCTTTCTGACTATACTAATTACCTTTAATATTTTATATCATTTTTCTCTACTGAATTATTAGTATTATTTTATTTTACCTTGCTTTACTTAATTTCTTTCAATTGCTTTATTCAAATATCTGATGAGCCTTGACCAGAAGCTGATTACTTGATAGTGAGGCACTAAAAACTGATTAGAAGCTCTGGTTGAGTGAATTTTATCACCTGTGGTATTCATTTAAAACTAATCAGTCTAGTCTCTTTTGTAGTAGAAATGCTGATATACTTATGCTTGGGTATTTTCTTTTGCACTGATCATATTCCTTTGAGAATTATCTTGCAATTTTCTCTACTTAGGATATAATTTTGTCAGATAACTGTTAACCATTAACTGAATGGAGGGTAAAGAAGAAAGGCTGGTTATCTCTTCATGCCTTATTTTGTAGCAATCACTGAAAAATATTACAAGTTATATTTGTTTTAATTTATACAGTAACTTTCAGAATAGTTCAGATGATCTAATTCACTATATCAGTAGAAATGTAAGTTCCTTATAAATTTGTAAAATAACTTAATGTGTTGCAATTGGATTACTTAACACAATGCCCATTGTCTCAAGCTTTAAGTTCAGATTATTTTATTTACATGAAAAATTAAACAGAATTTTGATGTTTAGAGACCAGAATTTCAGTACTAGGGATGTATATCAACTTTATACAAAATTGCTAATCTTGGAAAGGCTTTATCAGAATTCTTCATAAGTTATAGGTCTCATGAAAAAAACCTCTAGTTTTGAAGTAATTCAATTCATTATTTACAAGCATTTTTTTTCTAATTTATATAAAATAAGTTTATCTGCTCCCATATAATGTTATTAAAATATTTAGCAATATCAGTCATAACTAGTTTGGCTCAGTGCATAGAGTGTCCAGTCTGTGGACTGAAGGGTCCCAGGTTCAGTTTCGATCAAGGGCATATACCTTGGTTGTGGGCATATCCTCAGTGGGAGGTGTGCAAGAGGCAGCTGATTGACGTTTCTCTCTCATTGATGTTTTAGCTCTCTATTCTTCTCCCTTCCTTTCTGTAAAAAAAAATCAATAAAATATATTTTTAGAAAATATTTAGCAATATCAATTACTTATCTAGAGAGGAAATATAATCCAGATGCTATAATTGATTTAGCTCATTCAATTGTATTAATTTAGATAATAAATACATTTTACTTTTATATGTAATTTATGGAAAGCATTTTGTTTCTTGCTAAGTTTTCAAAAAATGAAACATGGACCAGTATGTCAAATCCAATGTTAACAGCATGACCACTGATGAAAGACTTTGGTAAAAGCATATCCTGTAAACAAACTCTATTATTTGAAAAACCATAGCTGACATCATAAAACTCCACCCCTACTCAAGTATCATAATCTTTCTCAATTTTTTATTTAACATGGTAAGGAGCATCAAAATTTCAGAACAAAAAAGACCTTCATCCAGGGATTTGTGATGAGATCACTTGTTAAACATCTCTATGTAAAAACAAGGAAAAAAATATCTGGTAATTCAGATATAGAAGAACAAAAGTCACAGAGGAGGCAACATTGGGAATGATAAAGAAAATGTGAATTTTTAAAAAATACTTCTGTGGTATAAGTTCATAATTAGATGCCTCGTGTTTTAACCATCATACAGGTATGTGTCCTATTTTATTTTACTTTTTCAAAAGGTATTGGGGCTGTCTTCTAGAAAGAATCATACCTGAGTAAAAAAGGAATCCATTACTTGTTTACTTGTTTCTAGTACCTAGTTATTATCAGTTCAATTCCTTTTTTTTTTTTGTATGCATACAGGCCTTTTCAGACTTCTTGGGTTGGGGAATGTCATTAAATTCTCAAGGCCAGCGGTGATGCTTTATAGAATACTAGAGGCCTAGTGCATGAAATTCGTGCATGGGAGGGTGAGATGTATGTTAATAAAAACATCCATCCTATCTAATAAAAGAGTAATATGCAGATTGACTGTTACCTCCACACACAAGATGGCCACCCCAATGTGGTCAAAGATGACTGCCCCCATGTGGACACAAGATGGCCACTCTCTCCAATCGCGGACATCCCTTTCACAATCTAGGACTGCTGGTTCCCAACTGCTTGTCTGCCTGATTGCCTCTACCACTCCCCTGACAGCCTGGTCACCCCTAACTGCCCTCCCCTGCTGGCCTAATCACCCCCAACTGTCTTCCCCTGTAGGCCTGGTCTTCTCCAACTGACCTCCCTTACAGGCCTGGTCCCCCCACAACTGACCTCCCCTGCAGGCCTGGTTCCCCCCAAACTTCCTGTCCCTGCTGGTCTGGTTGCCCCCAACTACCCTCCCCTGCTGGTCTGGTTGCCCCCAATACCCTCCCCTGCTGGTCTGGTTGCTCCCAACTACCCTCCCTTGCAGGCCTGGTCCTCCCCAAGTGCCCTTCCCTTGCAGGCCT